>JAWNNQ010001116.1:0-81853 GCA_035044765.1 Leucophenga montana | reverse complement strand
CTTAATACTAAGAAAAGACTCAAGAACATCTTACTGATCCACACACATAAAACTAAACCTATTATCACAGAAGTTTTCAGGTACAGAGTTGTGGTAGTGAGTGACATCACCATCAGGTACATTTAGTTGCACATTTAGTTGGCGATTTAGTTCGTTAGCATCAACGATCTTAGAGTTTTTAATAGCTAGCGTTACAGTCAGTCTAAGAGGCTTATAATGTTGGTGGAGTAGATTAGTCCGATATCTATTCCATCTTTTGTAAGCAAAGTCACGTTCGGAAATAAGTTGTTGATGTGATTATTGAACCAGCGTCTATATACTGGTCTTATCTTTTTAGTTTTTATAAAAATGATAAATTACTGTAGAGATAATCTCCCAAATGATGGTCAACAGATAGAATTCGAAAAATAATAGTCCAGTCGAGAGATGCGAAGTCAAGTTCTAAATTAAAGTAGTCACATTACGTTATATATCGTTCATCAGTGCTAATATGGATTCATAGGTCATAAAGATGAGCTCATGCTTGGAAAAGACAAGAGCGGTTAATTGGTCGTAAAGCTTAACATTGAAATATTTATTCACAAAGAAAACATCTCGAAGTATTTCAGCTGTTTGCGATAAATGGGTGGGCATAATAACATTTACTAGTTGTAAACCAATAGATTTCAAGCTATCAATTAGATGTTGTTCTTTAAGGAGGTCGCTGTTAAAATCACCAGTTACAATTATGTCAGTGTGCGAGAGTGAAAAAGAGGTCAGTATTTTTAAGAAGTTAGAATAGTCAATTCTTTTGTTAGGTCTATACATGCAGCCGATTAGCAATTGATTTGAACAAATTTCTATGAACAGATATTCAATCGCACTATCATTTAGATGCATGGAAAGCAGTTTAAATTTGATGCCCATTTTTATGTAGATTGCGATGTCCCCTGTCCCATGTCCCATACTGCAAGAACGAAGTAAGGAGTAGCCACTTAAGTTCACCGCATTGTCATTTATATCATTAAGGAACCATGTCTCACTTGCGCATACGAGGGCTGTTATTTATATTTCTGGAACTGGCAACACTAATGTCAAAAGCTAAAATCTGGCAACAACATAATAAAGTTTGACATTTTTTGGCATAAACGTACTCACAAATTTTTGATGTACAATAACTTTTGCTGTTTTGTTTACAGTGAGTTAAGAAAAGCAATTTGGCCAAAAAATGGAAATATCTAGAGAAGGTTTTCGTTGGATTATTTTTTACAACATTCGACGTGGATTATCTCAACAAGAATGTGCCAATGAACTCAGTTCTTTGAATGGCGATCAATCAAAAACCACGTCGGTCGCCGACGAAGGTCGTCCAAAGGTCCGTGATCGTTTGTTGTACCCAAAAACATCGATGCAGTGCGTGAACTGATAATGCAAGATCGTCATGTGACATAACGTGAGATAGGAGGCATCCTTGCACATTAGTTTCATTTCAATACATTCGATTTTGCATGAAACACTTAATTTGCTCTCCTTGGATACACCATAATTTATTAATCGCTCAAAAAAGGCTCGCGTCGATTGGTGTGAGGAAATGTTTAAAAAGTTCGATCGTGGTGCTTCACAAGACGTGTATGCAATCGTGACAGGTGACGAATCATGGATATATGCGTATGAGACGGAAACAAAACAGCAATCGACCGTGTGGGTATTCCAAGACGAGCCAAATTCAACAAAAGTTGTTCGTGGAAGAAGCACAGCGAAGCAAATGATCGCCTGTTTCTTCGGCCTAATGGGTTATATGACCACTGTTCCGCTTGAGCAACGTAGAACGGTCAATTCAGAGTGGTACACGACCATTTGTTTGCCGGAAATCTTCGGAGAAATTCGTAAATCCAACCGCCAAAGACGAAACATTCTCCATCGTGACAATGCGCGCTCTCTCACACTTCTCGTCAAACAAGTGCATTTTTGAGCAGTCAAAACATCGAATTAATGACTCATCCTCCGTACAGTCCTAATTTGGCACCCAATGACTTCATCTTCTTCTTCCCGAGTATCAGAGGTAAACTGCGTGGTCAACGATTTACGAGCGCCGAAGAAGCAGTTGAAGCGTTCAAAAATCATGTTTTGGAGGTGTCTCAAGAGGAATGGAAAAACTGCTATGACAAATGGTTTGAACGAATGATCATCAAGGGGAATATGTATTTTGAAAAACAATAAAGCCATTTTCATTTAAAAATGTTTGTTATTATTTGCTATTCCCGAAATATAAATAGTACCCCTCGTAGTGAAGTCAACTTATTCGGTTTCGGAGTCATGTTCACGGCACATTGATGCGTATTGCAATATCCGGAAGTTCCTTTATACATAATATCTGATGTTATTAAATAACACCCAGACGACTATCTAGTTTTCATTTTGTTAATAACCATCATAATTTGGACACGAAGTTTCTTCCATATCGAGATCTGCTACAAACTTTCCATTTAATTCATATTACACTTTTCACGCTATGTATGAAGCGTATGAAAATTAAGCAAATAAAAAACTGTATTCTGAAAATATCGGAAAAACATTTTAACAATTTAAAATTAATTAGTCGCTTCGCTTACTTTGCAAATAAGTAAATAAGTATACGAGTATAAATAAATAAATATTGCCGCAGGATACGAACTAGGTTTGAATCTCTGCTTCCCGGTCTGATCCACTCCTCTGCACTCAGCACTCTGCATTCTGCTTCTATTTGGTTTGCTTTCTCGCACGCGAGCCAAGATTGAAACGCAGCGATAGGCATTTAATGTGCAATTCGTTTTACGATAACAAAAGTTGAAAGGTAAAAAAGCATTACAAATAAACAGAAATATTACATATTATAAAGCGACAATAAAAATAAATAAATGTAAAATATTATGGTACAATAATACAAGTGAAGCTGATAAACTGATAGCTATATATAATATGTAAAGGGTGTTTTTTTCTGGTAACCGAAGCTTATTTCTTTTAAGTAGTTTAAATAATATGCAATAATTCTTACTGATTCGTTTATTTTTTACTAATTTTAACCTTTACAATATGTTTAGTCTATTTTCGAAAATTAGAGTTCTCCCAGTGGTCGATATTCAAACTTTTGTCTTAAGTGTACCCAATAATAATAATAATAATAATAATAATAATAATAATAATAATAATAATAAAAAAGTAGGTATCCTATAAAGCAGGTTGCTGTGTACCCGATTTAAAAGTAAAAGTACCCAATAATAAAAATAATAATGCAGGTGTCCTATAAAGTGGTCGACTGCATGTGTGTTTCATGGCCGTTTGAGCCACATAGAACGGGCAATTCTGATTGGTACAGCAACAAATAAGTCCGATCGAGGTATGTTCAAAAAGTTATGTGACTTTTGTATTTTTAGGAAAAAATATTTATTTATTCATCAATATTTATGTTGTCCCCTTCAAAGTAATCCCCCACAGATACAATACACTTGTGCCAACGCTTTTTCCAATCCTCAAAGCACTACGCCACGGTAATCGAAGAAAACAGTGAGCAAAACTATGACATTTGATCGAACTTGGCGTGCTTTTTTCGGTCTTGGCTCACCTGGGCTCTCCCATTTTGATGATTGGGCTTTGGTTTCGACCGTCATAACCATATACCCATGTTTCGTCACCAGTTATTACCCTTTCGAGCAAATCTGGATCGTTGTTGATGTCATTCAATAGCTCCTGAGCTCGATAACAGAAAATCGGCGAGCACGCAAACCACTTCTAACCGTTATGCCTCTCACAAACAAACTAAACATGCAACATAGCTGAAACTGTAAACATATGTTCGTGATGAGTGTACCAACACAACACAATACAACAAAACAAAAAAAATCGATAATCGAATGTACGTTGCCCACGAAATTTGAAAAGTCACCTTACTTTTTGTACACACCTCGTATAGTAGTAGTACACAAACATATTTTTATGAAGTAAAATATGAATTGTTCATTTATGAATAAGACAATTCGAAATGCTGGCAACTCTCATTGGCACTGTCAGCTGTTTGGCGATAAACAAAAACTCAAAAGAAAAACAAAAACAAAAAGTGCATCAACGTAGTAGCTGCGTAACATGTAAGAATTTTGCTATCAATTTTATTTTAAATAAGACTAGTAATAATCTTGCGCCTTCTTTTTACCTCAAAACAAGCAGCTGCAAAGAAAAATGTTATTTTAATAATATTCACAATCCCAGTAGACCAACGAAACAGCTGCTTATAAAAAAATATCGGAAATGGAGCATATCGATAACCAACTTTTGTGTGGTTCTGGGAGCATTTTAAATTGATAACCTTAGCTTTTACTGAATGCGCAAACCGCAAAAGTAATTGTAAATGGGAGCACGCCTGATTATATTGTATTGTCATCTGATCAATACTTTTATATCCTTTTCTGACCAATTCACATTAGCACTGTGCAATGTATTATATAGTCGAGCAGAAGTACATTCTAATTCACATTTTTTGCTGCAGTCTAAAAATATTTAGAATTCAGCACGCTATACGTTTATAATTCGCAAACAGTTTATACTACAAATGTCTGAAGCTGTTTCCATTACTTTTGTCAGTGGTTTTCATTTTTCTTTTTGTTGTTTATTTATTTTTTAGTTTAATTTAATTGTCTGTATGCAAAACGTTAGTGTTATCGATTGGCTTTTGTTTGTTGTTGCTTGTTAAATACATTTAGAAATGCACCAGCACACAGTCGACGTTTTATTTCAAACTGTTTTGTTGTTACTGTTAAATTGTCATCCATATTGGATATGTCCAGTCACGTTTCACAGCTATGAAGATATAAAAGAAATACATTAGTCAAAGATTATTAACAACTAAATTTTAAATATAAAGCGCCTTTTTAAATAAAAATATCCAATTAGAACGTATACATTGACTAAAAATAATAAAAAATGGCGAATAGTCTAGCATAAGAAGGTGTCGGGCTACCGTGAGAAGTAATAACATACGAAATCAAAAAAAAAAAAAATAAGAAAAAACGTTAACTTCGGTTCAACCGAAGCTCTAATACCACTCACACGAAACTTTAAACAGTATTGTAATACATAAAAGTGATGGTTTAAATAGGGGCTACCCCAAAAAGTGGGTGGTACACGCTCACTAGTCGATGTGTATGAAACGATGTAGTAGATGTGTGAGATGTCGCCATATCGAATTTCAAGTTGTTATTGACGTTTTCCACACAAATGTATACAAGTGAACAGTGGTGTTATATGGGACTACCTCAAAAAGTGGACGGGACACGCCCATTTGCATATGAAGCGGCTGTCCATTAAAATCCACAAAATCGAATTTCAAGCTAATATTGATCTAAATGAAAGATTTTTTCATAAAAAACACAAAATTGCACGGTGGGTTTCTATGGGGGCTACCTCAAAAGTTGGGTGGGCCACGCCCTATATATATTAAGCGGCTGTCTCCTAAAAGGCACCATATCGCATTTCAACCTAATATTGACTTTAATAAAGACGTTTTCTTACAGAAAGTCAAAAGTTGGCAGCATGTTTGTATGGGATCTACCCCAAATAGTGGGCGTGGCAGGTCAATCTTGACACTCCACTCACCTGCAATAAAAAGAAGTATACGTGCAAAATTTCAATTGGATAGCATAAAAATTACTCACCAAAAAAAGCACAACAACATACAGACGGACATAGCTAGATCGAGTCGTCTCGTCGAGCTGATCAAGAATATATATACTTAGTGGGGTCTTCGATGGCTCTTTTAATGCGTTACAAACTTTCAGACAAACTGATAATACCATTTCACACTATGTGTGAATGATATAAAAAGGAAAATGGCAATAAATATTTTTCGGCTGGTTTACGTTAAAAAACGTGAACTTTAACAATATATAGCCCCAATGAGGGCGTTGCGGGAGTGGCATCCAAAATTGTATGTATATCAGATCTGCGTGCGAGCCACACGAATCTAAAAATCCAAGTTTGGAGGTTATATCTCTTTAGCTTCCGCAATCTCGTTGTTCAAACATACGGACATGGCTAGATTGAATCAGCTTTGGACTCTGATCAAGAATATATGTACTCTTTCACGCATTCTTCCGCTTGTTACATACATTTAGTCTACCCTTCGCCTCCTGGGCAGCGTATAAAAGTATTGAGCCACAGTAGCGAACTCGAATCTGAACTCTTTCGAATTTTTCCCGCAAAAATCAGAAATTCTGAAACAAGTTGTGGAACAAAAGTTTTTTAGTTTAAAATACCAAAATCGAGTGTAAAAAGTTTTTCTGGTTTTCAAACTATTTCATTTATTCATCCAAATTAAAAAAAAAATCATAAGTTTTAAACGATTACGGCGATTTTCTTGATATTGGGCTAGTTGGATTAAATAAAAATAAAGTTTTGGGGTGCTATATCCCCACGAGCCCAAATACCACCTAGGTCTATGTATTTTCAACCGCTTATAATTCAGACTGCATTGTTCCGATTTTATATGTTTTAACTCCAAATCAGCGAAAATTTAACTTCCTGACTTAAGGCGTGGCTGAGAAAAATAAAAAATTACGAATTTTAGGTTAGGGGCCATTTGGTCCACAATGCATTTTCTTTGATTTTCTTTACATTTGATTTAAAAAAAAGTAGGTATTTATTAGTTTGCTTGATAATATTTGTCATTGCATGTTGAGCACAATATTTTTCTGTTAGTTTTGCAAATAAACTTGCTGCAAATGGAACATTTTATGCCAGACTTTGGCTTGCAACAACTGCAAAGTCCACGCTTTCGAGAAGTAGCCAGATTAGAAGTTGCATTACTTGGGGAGGCCTCTGAATTTGTGCATCGTCCGTTTCATCATATGCGCCTCAGCCAATGAAAGTGCTAGTTGCCGCAAAAACTCTGGTCTCCTGCGACTCTGATCAGCTGGAGTCCAAGTAGCATCGACTTCAGAAAATAGTATGAACGCATTCAACGCAGCAGATATATCTAATATAGTTGCAAATACTATGCTTGGCCATCGATTTGTTTTACGTTTTGTGGTGTAGGATCCAATCAACCAATCATCATTCAGCAGTATCTACGCCACCTGAAATATAAGCGAACAAAAAACTAGCATACCTTTCGTAGAATTATAATAAGAAACAATCTCCGGCTTTTTCTTCGATCCACTCTCATCAACTGAAGCTGTCTTATGCATTCTGCTAATCAATATGGTGGCTTTATTTTTGTGACTGATGTATGATACTAATGTTGCAATGTCATTGAATGCAAATGTGGACTTGTACAACGGCAGTTTTTTAACAGTCAGCAATTTCGGAGGAATGAAAGTTTTGTTTTTGCGTACTGTTCCTACATATGTAAGTTTTCTTTCATGAAGTTTTTTCGCTAACTCATACGCCTTCTGTCAACTCCAATACAACAAGTTATACTTGGTTCTTTTCAGGCTTTCCATTTCTAAATTTACCAAGATATAGTTGTATTTTCCATATGTAGCTTGACTTAGAGTCCACCGGCAGAAAAAAGTTCAAACCATATTTTGCTCGTTTTGATGGCATAAACTGTTGAAAAGAACAGCGTCCTCTGCACGCAACAAGCTGCTCATCAATGGTGACATTTTCATGACAGTTGCAAAACATTTGAAGAAGTTCTTGCCAACGGTCCCACAGTTCACGAATAGGAGCGAATTTATCGCTACTCTGCATTTGTCGTCGACTCGAAACATCATCGAATCGGAGTGCTCTGGAAATCATATGAAATGTTTCTTCAGACAGTATTGATCGGAAAATGGGGCGACCAAATTTTGCATCAAATAAGCCGTGAGCATCTTCAGTTTTGGCACTGTCATTGAAAATGTTATATTAGACAACTATTTCCCTGAAATAAAATAAACAATAATATACACACCGATATATCCCTGCAAGAATTAGTACAGCAATATATGCGCGCAATGCGTCTTCATCTATATCGCTCCAATTGTCGCCAAACTTGATCCTGCCGTACATATTTGTATTTGCAATGATAATTCTTTCTTTTGGATGTGACAAAGTTGATAACATGGAGAAAGTTGATAACATGTCATTACATCTAGACACTGAAAATCGAGCTGGCCCTGCTTTTGTGGAAATAATATTCTCAGTAGTAGTTCGAATAGGCTGAGGTAAGGGAACGGCACTCCATTCCATTTGGTTTTTGGCAATAAAAATGGGATCATTAGAGCTAGTTGCAGCTAAAACCGATTCGCGGTCACTGTCTGTATCCGTAAAACTTGTTTCGTTATTTTTTGAAATATTATCAATATTCGATTCTGAAATATCTGAGTCACTTTCTTGATTAAGCACTTCTCGTATTTGATTTTCGTTCAAGTACGCCATTTCGTAAAAAAAACACACGTCCGATCGACCCAAAACGTTACACAAAATGATTGAAGCAAGGGAATCCCACATCTATTTTTGACATTAGCTATGTTGAGTGAACAAAAATACAAAAAAGGGAAATTCGCCAAAAAAATGTTTAAATGTGTTGAGTAAAGAACGCATTTATAATATTTAGGAAGTATTTAACTGCAATAGAAACAAAGAAGAAACATTTTTGTTGGTAATTTTATGAAAATTGCAGTATGGAGCAAATGGTCCCTTAACCAAAGATTCGTAAGTTTTTTCTAACCTAACGGCAGGGTTAACCCAGTACCGATGACGCATGCTTTCATTCCTATTTTTTAATACCCTACACATTGGGCGGAATCGGTTTTTTTTTATGGCAAAAACTCTAATTTGAAAGCTATAAACTTGAAACTTGGAGAATTTGCGGCTCATATTATATGTGAATTTTGAATTAATTTTTTTTAGCGCTGCAGCCACGCCTTCCCCGCCGCCCACATAAAAGTTTAGATGTGATAACTTCTTTTCCAAAAAGAATTAATTAGTGGAAAGCTATTGTGCAAAAAACAGAAGTTATTTTTATTAAAATATCCATAATTATTACAAAACTCTTAATGTAAAAATTTCATTCAATTTATGTTTTTATTCATTTTATTATGTTATTGTTATGCCTTGATAAAGGCATAAATATTTTAAAGTTATATAACATTAATTTTTAGTAAAATATATTTTCTACTTCTAGATCAAAATCAAAATGTTCTTTACTTTCAAACTCGTCCTCATCTCCATATGTCCGGTCTGAAACTTCAAATGTTGGCAACTTTAAAAGTGCAATAACTTCTTTTGGCAGTTTGTGTGCTTTTGAAGTCTTTCTTAAAGCGATGCTTGATAAACAAGGATCGAAAGAATCCAAAGAACGGTGGAATACGTCTATTAAGTTGTTGAGTCGGCTATATTTCCAGGCATATAATATCCTATCACGCTTATAGTATTTGTTGCGCGCCTCACATGCGTTTTCGGTTAAGCAACCAACAGGAAGTACAGATGACTCAATAATCTGTGCACCGTGAACTAAAATTTTGTGGACCGTAGCGGTCATTGGGTACCACGGATATTTCGTCAAATGCAAACGGAGCGTCACTTCACAACATTTTTCGAATTTAAACGAACAAATTTCATATTCGCATGATGTAACCATTAAAATTATATATAGTTTGTTTAACAGCTCTTAATCGATTTCCAATATAGAGGCAAATAATGGAACATTTGAAAATGCCCTTCGCGCCGTAATGCTATCGTTAGAATTTTCAGAACCATTCTGGCTTGGTTTGTTTATATGTAACCCCATTTCAGACCAAAGTTTTCTTTCAATGTCCTTTTTGCGTATCAGCATTGTGTCTTTGTCAGAATCCGTACTGATTCGCCATTTCTGAAGACCGACGCGATATGAAATATTCAGAACGAACTCCAAAAACTGAATCCATGCGTGGACAGGACTAATTCCGTACTGAAAAGTATTCGGTTTTGGCTTGAACTGTCCTTTGGGCTAGCACCACAAATTGGACATGATTGTTTTGATTTAGTGCCTGTTAAAGTATTTAACACCTTTCCATCGATGAGCGTCATGTGTAAGTCGAAGACAACTTCTACATTCCTTTGGTCCGAGAACATAAAAAAATGGCTTTAGGTTTTTTATTTGAGCATCTAAAAGTGCTTTTGAATTCAAAATATGATCCCGACTTTCTTTAGTGAACTCTATTTTTAACGGCCTGCAATATTTAACGGATTGTGGGTACCGATTTCTACAAATAATTCACCCATGTTGATTCACCATTTGGAGTGGAATTATTGTTGTAACGAACAAAGATTGGTCCAGGCTATTTGGTTTGGGTTCATTAAGTTTTTGTTTATAAACGGTCTGGCCGGTTGAACCGTCAAAACCATAGCTTACTGTTAGCTTTAATTTGTTAATATCGATAAATTGTTTAAGCACAGGCATTTGATATAAAATTATCCGAGATGCATAATGCGTATGGTCAAGTAAGTTCAGCAGCGGCAGTTCGGCAACAGTTTCTGAGGCGCTTATATCTATAGGCCGTCACATTTCATTACTTATCCACCTCCGCCTTTTCGTAGCTCGGATATATATTGGAATTCTTTTCGATATTCTTTATGCGTATGTTATTATATTGCTGCTTGGAAAACGAATTTTCTATAATAAATGCTAAGCCTCATCAGTTGATAATGGTAATGGTTCTTTCAATGAAAGCTGTTCCGTTAATTTTGAACTGTCAGGAGAATTTAATGTTGTTTTCAGAATATGTGAAATAACTCTATCATTTGTCTTCTTAGCAGATATAGCAGCTGCATGTATAAGGAGATGAGTGGAATTTTCTTTTGAAAGTTCGGAAGCCAATTTTCTTTTTTGACGTGAACTTCCTTCGTCATAAGATAGAAGAGGCCGTCCACCTTTATTGCCACTATTATCCTTTTTTGAATAAAATGTTATATCTGATGCAAGCCAGCTAACATTTTGTTCTTTAAACCGTCGAACATTTCTTTGGGCTTTATTCAGCAGTCTCTTGACTTGGACAATAAAATTATTTATTTTCATTTTAATGTCCATCAAAGCATTTTCTGGAAGAGAATTTTGAAGTATTTCTGCGCAAACCCAGTCGAAAGTAACGTTGATGTTGCGACGCTTTTCCAACCAAACTTCCAGCAAATCGCCACGACGAATAGCAACCTTGCCCACATCTATTGAAATATTTCGAAAAACCGCAAAAACCCGCTTAGGTTTTAAACTCTACATAAATATATACATAATAATACATACTACCACATAAGCACTTTTTTGAATCCAACTGTATCTTGCTAGATATGCTCCACGAAACACAACTATATTGAGGTTAGATTCGACAAAATTTGGTTTATTAACAACATTGAAAACATAACGAAACAAAAGCACATATAATTAAACACATATATAACTCTTTTCTACATACCTTGATGTATATTTTCCAATTGAAAGTATTTCAATTTGTCAAACCGTTTAAAAATGCGAGATTGTCAAATATTTACAAATTTTGCAATCCGACCGCGTGCAGGCACCGCGTGGCACAAACAGCTGACTTTGAAGGGCTGGCGTAAAACGAGGGTTGCATAATAAAATATAAATTAAATATTTTCGATGAGGAGGGACAATTATTTACTGGAAAAAATTTTATAACCATAAAAATATTTAAAAAAAAAGCCGATTCCGCCCAATGTGCCCTGTAAAAAGAATATTTATAACAGTGTATATTGGGTTTGTTGAGCTGTCAAAATGTATGCAACATAGCGAATTAAGCATCGGAGTATACATAAAGTATACAAGTATATATTCGTGATTAGCGCGACAAGGCGAGTCGATAAAGCCATGAGCGTCCGTCAGTATGTTTGCCTGAGAGAAAGGTTCTACATCTAAAGAATACTTAGACAAACGTAACCCAAGGTGTAGACTCTCTATGTCATATCATATCTCTCATATCTCGTAACCATTTTACCGCAGTGGTAAGAAATCAAAGTCATTCGGAAATCAAATTCATTATTGTTATAAATATAGTATAGTATGCCATAATTGCCCTAAAAAAATATGACTTTTGCAGGGTATAATACAGTCTAGCACTTGAACCACAATTTTTTTCGTTTTACGTTTGTATAACAAATTTGGACTGTCATTGTAGTGTTAAATTAATGGAATTTTCTGTCAAGCCGTCTGCCGTTGTGGTGTATACTATTACAGATGTCGATTGTTATAGATTATAGATTGGGAAAGGAGCGGTCGTGCTAACGAAGATGGTGGAATGTGTTTGTAGCGGCTGAAAAAAAAATCTTGATTCACACTTTCTTGCCCTTGTTCGTGTAAGAACTATTGTACCATGAGCATAGTTCTTATTTTAAACTGTCTGAAATGGATGTTTGACAGGCAATTTACGTTCGGCAGTATGCTTAGGAGAAACATCATCTGAGAAATATCCAGCGTCTCTTTCCGTTTTTATTTTTTCTTGGTTATATTCTAAAACTCATTTTTCGATCATGTAATGTTCCTCAGAACATTTCTTTCTTTTTTCCACAGTGAATGAAGTGTCCTGAGTTATTGAGTATGTTCTATCGCCTCCACCAATTCTGAATGATGTCCATCAAAGTCGGATAATATTTGTGCGGACATTTAAAGGGACATTTAGGAGATTATTTGGGTGGGACGTTTAGGGGTCATTTTGAGAACGCTAGGTGGGATATTTGGGCGGTTGTTTGGAGGATATTGAGGGGGACATTTCGAGGGTCATTTAGGGGGATCATTTAGTGGGGTAATTGGGGGAAGTTTAGTTGGGGCATCTGAGGAGATATTTATTGGATCGTTTGGAGGAAGAAAGAGAACAGTGGAAAGGGTTGCAAGGGGGAAGGGGGCCTCTTTCAGATTGATGAATGCTTATTTTCATAATATTTTTTATCTTCACGTATAAAGTACATTGAACCTTACTCAGTGAGAAAGGGGGAGAAGGGGACATGGGGAGGGAGTTTTATTACCATTCTTTTTTATTTTTTATTTTTCATTTATTTATTTATTTACTCTCCAACGATTTTAATTCAAGGGCAGCAACGCGGCGGGTACCAACTAGTGGTATATAAATTTCGGACTATAAATTTTGCACTTAGAATATTCTGTGACTACGGTTTTGGAAACCGTCGCCAAATATAAGTAAGTAAGAAATAAATAAATTCAGATGAATTGCAAAAGTAAAAGTTGAATGCACAGGGTATAAATTCACGGAGGATAAATTATTTTGTTGCTCATTGTAAATGGGCAATTGAACATTTTTCTAAGTGGCAGAGTGTAAGAACTCAGAACCTAATGGGATCCCATTTAGTCACAACTAAGCGTTTGCGACAGAGAAAAAAAACATAGGCGGTCGTGGGACATCATACGGTCAATGAGCAAAGGCGCATGCTAAGCGGGGGCGACAGTGATAAGACATAGACTGTCGCCCAAAATCATTCGATCGTTGTTAGAATGCACAAATTATGCATGCTGCACATGTATAGAAGCTGGTGGCTGACATTAAATACAGTGAGTCTTGAGGCGGTCGCGATGACAACAGGCGAGTTTTGTCGGCACTCCAATTGTACTTGGTACAATGGAAAGACTCGGAAGAAGGATATAAGCATACAAGGATTTAGCGATATCAGGAGTTAAGGATATCCGGGTACAAGGATTCAGAGAGTTGACATTACAAGGTTCAGAAAAAAACTCTGATGAAGGATAAAAGGATACAAGGATTCAAGGGTATCAGAAGTAAAGGAAAGAGTGAGTTTAAGAGAGTAAAAGATGTATATTGTATATGTGGGTAGAAAAATAGTTATACTCTATAAATAGCTAGTTATAGTTACATAATATTCTTTTTTATACCTTCGACTTTCATCAAGAGGAGATAAAAACAAGAAAAAACGTTAACTTCGATTGAACCGAAGCTCTAATACCATTCACACGAAATTTGAAATCATATTGTAATACATAAACGTCGGGTAGGTTTGTTTAGGGCCTACTCCACAAAGAGGGCATTACTTCCATAAGAAGGCACCTTATCGAATTTCAATCTGATATTGACTACAATAAAGAATTTGTTTTATACAAATGTTTGTTTGTATGAGGGCCACCCCAAAAAGAGTCTATGTATGTTAAGCGGCTATCCATAAAAATAAACCACATCGATTTCAAACTAATATTGGCTTTAACAAGGAAGTTTTTCTAAGGGCTACCCCAAAAAGTGATCGTGGCATGTCAATCTTGTTATTCGATTGAACTGCTATAAAAAACAGGTGCTTGTGCCAATTTTCAACGGGATAACATAAAAGTTAGTAAAATACGCAAGAACATCCAGTTAGACGGACATGGCTAGTTCGACTCGACTCGTCTCGTTGAGCTGATCAAGAATATATATACTTTACGTAACACCTTAAAGGAGGCATCGTCTCCTTTAAGGTGTTACAAACTTTCAGAAAAACTGAGAATAAAAATTTAATTTGTGAGGAGCAATTTCATATTGTGCTACCTGAAAATTAAAAGTTTTGTATATTTAAAGTGTCCTTTCCATACTTTCATAATCTGCCGTGCCGTTATATACATAGAGAGTCGATATGTGAAGCTATTAAGCTGGCTATGGATCAGGACAACACTATTCGAGTAAACCTGAACTAACCCAAGCCATCGAATTATTTTGGAGCTCGATTTCGTTAAATTATATGGCCAATTTTTAAGCTTCCCCTCCAAACTGGATGTGTGAAGTTTTGGAGTGGAAAGCTGGCTCAACACACTTTAACATTTTCTTTTTAATCTAAAATACTCCGAACACGTCACTTCATTTGAAAATGCTTAGTGCAAAGAGAGATACGAGTTAGTTACTTTCTGTCGGAAACATTAAACATTTTGAATGAATTTTAAACTACAATGGATTGAATCGGATGGAGCAGAGCAGAGGAAGACTTTCGGTGTTGGAAACGAAATCTTCAGATAATGATATTGAAAGGTACTCGTATAATAAACATAATCCATTCTATGCGTTTAGACTATCTGAAATTCTATGTAATGATGCACCCAATGGAGCATACAGAGTAAGGCGACTAGTTCATCATTTTCCAAACAATATGTTTTATACTCTTCGCTGATACTAATGACACAAATTGATACATAATTAAATCGATTTTCCCATACATTTTCCCGAATTTAGATTATTTAGCAAAAATATCTTTGTAGTGCATTAATAAGGAAATATATAAGTACCTGTTTGTGAATAATTCTATTTTTAATTATTCGTTTCGTATTCAAACTCTTGGCTACGTTCTTATCTCTACCAGTATATGTTCTCTGTTACGGATGTAGGGAAATAAAATAGTTGCTTCCAATATTTACTTGGGTTTTTTTGTAGCTAATTCTTTCTAGAAAATAACATCACAACATGACAACACTACTATTTCAGCAACTCTTTGTACTTTCCTATAGTATTGCTTTAGTCGCGAAAACTTGTCGTCAAAATTGCACTTGATCAATCCTGTAGATGTCAATCACTCAATGCCCTTGGATTGATCAATTCAAGGAAAATATGGGAATAGTTACCACTAAAATAAATTCAAATCTGAAAAATTTCTGCAAACAACTCTGTGTTTTTGATTAAAAACACCAAAAATGTAGCAAAAAGTGATTTACAACACTGAAATTTCGTCGATTATCAGCTGTTTGAATAATAAAGCAAAAGTAAGTACAATTAGCATAATTGTTATATAAATTGATAACTTTATTTAATTATTGTAAGTGGAGCGTAAAATAAACGACAAGTTACAGTGGAATGATTGAGAAGCTCTCTAACATTATGTATGGACTCTATACGAGGGTTGCTATTTACATTTCGCGAACTTGCAAGACTAATGTCAAAAGCTAAAATCTGGCAACACCATAAAAAAGTTTGACATTTTTTGGCATAAACGTACTCACAAAGTTTTGATGTACAATTGCTATTTGTTTTGTTTACAGTGAGTTAAGAAAAGCAATTTAGCCAAAAAATGTAAATTTCAAGAGAAGGTAATCGTTGGATTATTTTTCACAACTTTCGACGTGGTTTATCTCAACAAGAAGGTATCAATGAACTTAGTTCTTTGTATGGCCATAAAGCACCAACAAAAACCACAGTATATCGCTGGTATAGTAAATTCAATCGTGTTCGTAGTTCGTTCGCCGACGAATTCCGTGAAGGTCGTCCAAAATCGGTTGTTGTGCCCAAAAACATCGGTGCAGTGCGTGAACTGATAATGCAAGATCGTCATGTGACATATCGTGAGATAGCGGCATCCTTGCATATTAGTTCCACTTCAATACATTCGATTTTGCGGTAAAAAAAATTTGATCTAGTTGGATGCCCCATAATTTATCGATCGCTCAAAAAAAGGCTCGCGACGATTGGTGTAAGGAAATGCTTTAAAAAGTTCGATCGTGGTGCTTCAAAAGACGTATATAAAATCGTGACAGGTGACGAATCATGGATATATGCGTAAGAACCGGAAACAAAACAGTATTCGACCGTGTGTGTATTCCAAGACGAGCCAAATCCAACAAAAGTTGTCCGTGGAAGAAGCACAGCGAAGCAAATGATCGCCTCTTTCTTCGGCCGAATGGGTCATGTGGCCACTGTTGCGCTTGAGCAACGTAGGACGGTCAATTCTGAGTGGTACACGACCATTTGTTTGCCGGAAGACTTCGGAGAAATTCGTAAAAACAACAGCCAAAGACGAATCGTTCTCTATCATGACAATGCGAGCTCTCACACATCTCGTCAAACTAGTGCATTTTTTAGCAGTCAAAACATCGAATTAATGACTCATCCTCCGTACAGTCCTGATTTGGCACCCAATGACTTTTTCTTGTTCCCGAGTTTCAAAGGTGCGAGTGCGTGGTCAACGATTTACGAGCGCCGACGAAGCAGTTGAAGCTTTCAAAAACAATGTTTTGGAGGAGTCTCAAGAGGAATGGAAAAACTTCTATGACAAATGGTTTGAACGAATGATCATCAAGGGGAATATGTATTTTGAAAAACAATAAAGCCATTTTCATTTGAAAATGTTTGTTATTATTTGCAATTCCCGAAATATAAATAGTACTCCTCGTATATGCATAACTCAAACAATTCAAACAATATACTCGACAAATCAGCTGATCGAAGTTGCGTTTGACTTGCAACTTCAATGTAAACACTTTTTCGCAACTACAAGTTGCAGTTGCTAGTTGCTTAAATGTTGCGTGTATGTAAACGAGGCATTAGTTAATTTATTTAGTAAAGTTTACGAAACAGAAACGATGGGTATTTTATCACAGGTCGTAAAATATTTCTGAACAACCATTTTACAATTTTCCATCCGAGAATGGTCGAATTATATGACGATCTCTGTGCATGGGAATGATTTAAATATGCAAAACACAACGTGTCTATCCTGCTCCAAATAACATCATTATGCCTAGCAACATACAATATAGTATACGTACAAATGTGTTACACACATGCTACTAGGAATCGTTGGAAGAGCTGCATTTTGGATGTTGATAGCGATAGCGTTCTTCTTCATTACTCGCTAGTCATAAATAAAAATCAAGTGATGCTCTGACGTTATAGAAGTTCCATTGCAATGTTATACTTAGAATGCGATGGCGAGGGGAAGTGAAAGATGACATGGCATTGGATTCGACTCGCGTAATTTGTTATGAAGTCTTGCATTAATCAAAATATTTGCATGCATACTTCAAATACAAAATTTTGTGTATTTTCCAAAGCGTGATAGAAGCGACGAGACGATGATGACACTGACGATGAAAGAGTGTGGTGATATGGAAGACTGCAATGAGGTGAGGATGTACAGAATATCATTGTTGTAAATTTTCACCAAGAAGATAGAAGGAATCGAAACGCCTTTTTTTTTGAAGTTTTCTTTTTGTATTGGAGTACCTCAAAAAGTAAGCGGGCAACGCACATTTGTATATGTATATAAATGGGCTGTCCACTAAATTGCATTGAAACCTAATACTGACTAAGAAAGAAAGAAGTTTTTCATAAAAAGACACACTAGTGAGCAGTGGGTTTGTATGGGGGCTACCCCAAAAAATGGGCCTAGCATTCTCCATACACAATTTTAGATCGATATCTTGAAACTGAGCGACTAGTTTTGTTTGATGGAGACAGGGGACAGACATGTGTATATGGCTAGTTCTATTCGTTTCGTCTCCAATGATTTCTTCAATGCGGTACAAACTCCATGACACACAAATATGTGACAAAATAGTATAAGGGGTGATAGGGGGTTAAAGAGTTGTTATAAGGGGGGATAGGGGTTAAAAACGGCAAAAAAAAGGGCGCGAATGGCCCCTAGTACTTTTTAATGGAAGTAAGTCCCACAAGACTCTATAATAATAAATAAAAGAAATAAGTTATAAAAATAAAATTAAAAATAAAACGGTCCTGCGATGATTTCTAATACACAAAACTGAGAAGTTATTTCAGTAAATGTTAAGTATTAAGCCATGAACAAATTTACCAAAAGAAACTATCACGTCAATTTGATAATGGTACCCTTTTGTATAATACACTTGTGCGAGCGCTTTTTCAAATCATCGAATCACTTCTGATATGCGCTTTTTGGTATGACCTTAAGCTCTTCCAGCGATGCGGTCTTTATATCCTCAATCTTGGCAAAAAGCCGTCCTTTCATTGGTATTGGGAGCAACTAAAAGTCGCATGGGGCTAAGTCTGGTGAATACGGTGGCTCAGATAGGACTACAGTGCTGTTTTTGGCCAAAACATTTTGAAAAAGCAATGTAAAAATGTAGCATTTTTGGAACAATCTGCGCTGCCAACAGGGAATAAAACCGAAACGTATTTCGGTTTTGGTTCCGGTTCAGGTTTCGGTACGTAGCGAAAAGCGAGTTTCGGTATAATGTTCTGTACCGGTTCCAATTTATTTCGGTATTCGGTTCCTTAATTGAAGCTAATAGATTATTTTTGTATCTTCGCGGTTCCTATTAAACAAATCTATGTATGTATCGAGTTCGTCTCCAGTTCCAGATAAATTACTTAAATTACTACTTTCTTCAATTTGTGCCACATTTTCAGCAGCGGACACAACTCTGGAATATAATTCTGTGAAAACTGCTATACAAATACTTTCCTGTTCAGAAGTCAGCCTTACATTGTATCGTGGTTCGAAAAATATGGCACTATTCTCAAATTGAGTAGACTCACGTTTTTTCAAATTTGGAGACTACAAATTTAGGTAAAGCAGTATCTTTTTTACCAATTTGAATTTTACAATGATGCTAAATAGAGTAAAAGTCGCCCAAAACTAACTGCTCACTGTGAAGTTTAGTCGTTGCAATTTTAGCCGGTTCGAGAATGCTAACAATTCCTAGACTTTTCTTCCTATAAAGAACTCAGTATTTGCTACCGCAAAGTTGTCGCAGAACTCACACACGTTCTTATCCAGTAGATACTCCAGCATCATATAGGTCGAGCTACAACGAGTAGGACAATCAATTGGTGGCTTCTTTAACTTCTTTTCTATCATTAGATAGCTTATGGATGGCGTGCGTATCTTTTTCACAAGGGTTCTGGCAGCAAAAATGGCTTTTGAATAACTGGGATTTTTTAACACACCGCATTCACAGCCAACTGAAGCGTATGCAGCAGTGTGACCAAATCTAACAATGAATGTGCCGATAGAAATGATATGAAAACGGTTGCGTTTGAAGTGAAATAAAAGTAGTGTATTGACACAGAGGTCCTATGGCAAAAAAGTGTTTACACTGCACAAATATTTCCACTACGCACAATGTCGCTACATGGTATATCAGCTGTTTTTGGTTTTCCTTTGAACATTATGGATAGGTAAACATTGTTCATAGAAAAAAATAAAATTGAGAATCGAAACTATACCGGTATAAACGTTTTGATTCCGGTACGGTTCTCTGATTTTGTTTCGGTAAAAGGTTCCGATTTCGGTTTCTAATATAATATCGGTTCCGGTTTCACTTCTCAATTTGAATCGGTTTATTTCGGTTAACGGTTCCGGTTCCGGTTTTATTCCCTGGCTCCACACGTTTCATGCCAAAAACATCCGAATTCGAAAATTGCATGGCTTAATCCAACCGATATGCCGACATCTTAAGCAACTTCTCTAATAGTGATTCAACGATTATCTATTCTCTTCACTGCTTCAATGTTTTTAACGGCTGTTGACGTGCTGAAGCGTCCAGGGTGCGCATCATCATTAACATCTTCTCCGCTTTCTGTGAAGAGCTTGCACGACTTATACTCACTTATATTTTTGCTCAAAGCAGACTCGCCAAATGCCACAGTCAACATTTTAAGCGCGTTGCTCCAACGCAACTTCACACAAAATTTAATACAGGTTAATGCAAAAAACCAACATAAAAAATAAAAAATCGAAAAAGAAATGTACGTAGCCCGCACAATTGGTTTAATTACTTAAATCATCGGCCGGAGTGAATAGCGATTTTCTTTTTTTTAGCATAATTATTATTTTTTTTTTTTTATCATTCTTGTTTGGTCACCCGTTATATATGATGGTAGTCTATCTTAGTTATGCCTCAAAATGGATTTTTAAGCTTCAACTTCTGCTGCTGGAAATGCATTACAGTTTTTAAATTCCAAATGTTTGTACATCCTTTCTGTTTGTTCGCTTTTGAATTTTTTATTGCATTTCTAATTAAGCATTACTTTTCACATTGTTTGGCTTACGCATACGAAATCGACATTGATGTGGAGAACAGACACTTGGACAGGTTCCTTCACATTGTCATCTGATTGATGCTGGCGGATGATGCTGTCTCCACAACTTCACGTACTTGCTTTAGTGCAATTTGTCGACGCCTGATTGCACTCGTTTTGCGTTGAGTTGACAATCTGCGGTAGACAAAGTTTTAATTGAATTTAAATTGCAGCACATAAAATCATGAATTGAAAAAAAAAAAAAAGACAAAAAATAATAATTAAAAGAAAAAAGGCAGCTTTGGTCGGTTGCCAAAGCTTAAATACTTCTTACACTTGCAACAAAAGTGTTTCAGTCTTCACTATTACTTTCAAAAACCCTGCACACTTGTTATTGTAGAGTTACTAATACTTTGGAAATTAAAAAAAAAAATGTATCATTTTTTATTAAAACAAATTAAAAAACAAGAACAAGCGTTAACTTCGGCTGAACCGAAGCTCTACTACCATTCACACGAAACTTTAAATAGTATTGTAATACATAAAAGTGGGGGTTTAAATAAGGGCTACCCCAAAAAAGTGGGTGGTACACGACCACTAGTAGATGTGCATCTTGCGATGTAGTAGATGTGTAAGATGCCGCCATATCGAATTTCCATGCAAATGTTTAAAAATGAGCTGTGGGTTTTTATAGGACTACCACAAAAAGTGGGCGGGACGCGCCCATTTGTATATGTATATGAAGCGGTTGTCCACTAAAATCCAGCAAATTGAATTTCAAGCTAATATTTATATAAATGAAGAATTTTTTCATAAAAAACACAAAATTGCACGGTGGGTTTGTATGGGGCTGAACCAAAAAAGTGGGCGGGCCACGCCCGTTAGTCTATGTATGTTAAGCGGCTGTCCATAAAAAGGCACCACATTGCATTTCAACCTAATATTGACTTTAATAAAGAAAGTTTCATACAAAAAGTTAAAACTGGGCAGAAGGTTCGTATGGGGCGGGTCCCACCCATTAATGTATATATCAAGCAGTCGTCCACTAAAGTTACCATATCAATTATTAACTTGATATGGACTACAATAAAAAAGATTTTCATATAGAAGGCCAAAAGTGGGCGGTGGGTTTGTATGGGGCTACCCCAAAGAGTGGGCGTGGCGGGTCAATTTTGATACTCTATTAAACTGCAATAAAAATAATGTATGTATGTGTAAGTCAAAAAATATTTTTTTTTTTTTTAAGTTCGGTTAAAGTAAAATATTAGCAATTGACCCTCAGCCCCAAAAGCATTGCAAAAATAAAAAATTCGACAAAATTTTTGAACGAAGTTGATAGTAATTAGAAAGTATGGGATAGAGAGTTAACCAAAGATTAAGAATCCGAAACTTTTTAGAGCATTCAATGGTATTATAGGTATATCTATTGTATTGTAGCTTCCAATGAACGGAATCTGCGCATATACATTAATTGGCGTGACCTGCTCACTTCTAGGGGTAGCCTCCATACAAAGCCACCACCCACTTTTGTGTTTTTGTACGGAAACCTTTATTAAAATCCATATTAGTTTAAAATTCGATGTGTTGGCGCTTTATGGACAGCCGCTTCACATACATAGACTAACGGGCGTGTATTGCTAACTTTTTTGGGGTGGACCCCATACAAACCCAATATTAATTAAATTATCCAATTATAGAAACCAACAACGTTGGCTGAAGTGAATTTTTTTTTAACTATATTTAATATTCACAATCTGTTTAAACAACAATAAGTAATAATTTGGATGGTAAGAAAGCCCATTGGCCTTCCTAACTAATAACTAATATAGATGTTAATAAAAGCTCTTAACAATTTTAAACTTTATTACATATTTATACATATTTAATTATACTTAAATAGATCTATGTGGCAGGTCATCAGGAGCGAATCTTCGAAGCATACGGATGTAGTCGCCTGAATTCGATAATTGTGCCGCGATTGAATTTGGGTGCGCAAGTAGACGTGTTCGGTATTCACTGCTGACGTTTTTTATTTCCTTAAATATTGTTGGAATTTTTAAATCTGCCTTATGTTACTTACATACCAAGGTGCATTTACGCTTAGTTGAAGGAGCTTCGACTGAAATCTTTGTATTATTTCTGTGTTGGTTCTTGCTGCTGAGCCCCATAATTGGATTCCGTACGTCCATACTGATTTTATTACAGCTTCAAATATAAGAATTTTATTCTTTAGTGTTAGAGTTGACTTATTACCCAAAAGCCAATAAATTGTCCTAAGATGCAAACCCTGACTACGCCAAGTCAGGCGCCTATCTAGATATACCATCCAATCCAAATTGACCTGGACTGGTGAATTTAAACCGAACCGGTAAACGGACTCGGCTCGGCTCGGCTCGGTTCTTTTTCTTCTTCTTAAGTTGGCTGTCACTGCCATTGACATGCATGCCAAGTTTGAGCGGGATACGATAATTAGTCTATGTTTGACAGCTGCTTGAAAGAAAGCAGAGACACTCAACATCTCTTATGAATTGATTCAACACATTTTGGTTGATGTTTTGGGTATGAAATGCGTCGCCGCCAGACTCGTACCAAAATAAATGCATAGATTTCGCAATCTAGAGATGCTTGCCAACGTAGTCTGATGACCCTACATTCATCAAACGCATCATTACTGGTGACGAGACGTGAGTTTATGAATATGAGGTCGAGACTGCCCAACAGTTTAGCGAATGGTGCACCAAAAAGGAGCAGAAACCGAAAAAACCACGTCAAAGTCGGTCGAAAACTAAGGCGATGTTGATCGTTTTCTTCGATTGCCGTGGTGTGGTTCACCATGAATTCGTTCCAGAGGGTCAAACGGTCAATAAGGTGTACTACTTGGCCCTTTTGAAGCGTCTACGTGAAGCAATTCGTCGTAAACGGAGGGATTTGTGGGAGGAATTGTGGAAAGCCAGAATTTATTTCAAATAAATCAGTGAACTCATATTTAATTTTGACCATAAAGAATCTATTTTTCATGCAAGACTTCAAGATTTTGAATGCATGATAAGGAAGAAGTATTTTGAGTTTGTACATAAGTCCAGGGTGCCATACTTTATCAAAGGCTTTTGAGACATCTAGGAACGACGCGGTGCAGTATTCTTTGTTTTCGAGAGCAGTTCTTGCAAATTTGTATACACTGTTAACTTGTTCTATCGTGTGGTGATGCTTTCTGATCCCGAATTGATGAGTAGGCATATGATTCTTCTGTTCGATAAGAGGATTAGGTCTGGACAAAACTAGCCATTCGATTATTTTGGACAATATTGTAAAGAGGCTTATCGGCCTATATGAGTTTACGTCTTCTTGTGGTTTTCCCGGTTTTGGTATGGCTATCATCTGTGCAACTTTCCATTGTCCAAGAAATGAAGTATTTCCTGGTCAGCGCCTATATTACTGTTTGGAAAAGGTTGAAAGCCATATGCGAGATGGGCCGTAAAGGTGCTGTCCTATCTCGATCATTTCTGGCCCATGTATTGTTTTTTCTCTCAATAGGTGGAATTGCTTGACCTATGTTTCTCGTGGCCTTCCATAGTGAATAGTAAGTCGCTTCTGTTGGGAAGAGATTTGCAATATAGCTGTTGAATTTGTTACTTCTATTTTCTTAAAGCGCATATTTCAGGTTTGAAGACAGGTCGTGGTCAAGATTCTGCACGAGGACGAGGTTTTTGTGTATTGCTTTAGCCGTAAAAAAGTCAATTAGATCCGGCAACTTGTACATGTCAATAGGGCCAATAGGTTAGCTCACCTGTTGAAATGTGGAAGTGTGTTGTTTGCATTCATTGCGCTTATAAGTTCGCGTCCTCTAGGTGTTATTAGCCTTGAACCCCATTAGTGTATGTTTTGCATTGAAATCGCCACCAGCTATAAACCTATTACCCCAATGAGATTATAAAATTTTCAAAGAGGTTTTGCTTTAGGAGCTGATTTGGAGGGGGAGTGGGGGAGGGTGCAACATACCGCTGCTACAGTAAGTGGCATAAATTGTACTGTACTTTCGATATTGGTTGCTTGCAGGTAGCTTGTTTGGTGATACTTTTGATTCGACATGGGGTTTTATTGTTCTTTATAATAACTGCTGTACCGCTACGAGCCGTGCCAGCAGAGTGATTGGTGTTATAAATATGTGTACTGTGGTATACCTACAAAACTTCTGTTCGTAAGGTGCGTTTCCAATATTAGTATAATATATTCATGTTTCTTCTGCCAGGAATAGTCTGACTTCACGGATGAGCTGTGTAAGCCCATTATCATGCCAACTGACTATTTTTAACATTTTCTTATGAGTTGAAATGACAGTTGTGAGCAAATTAAGTATCGTACTCATTTGCTCCATTAGTGAACTTCATAATATGCCTAAAGTTCCTTCATGCCATTATTTTCTACTACACAAAGTGCTGCTACAGGCAGTAAATTATGACTTGACGCTGGTATGGTGTTCATTTTGACGACTTCCGCGTACCGATTAGTGAACTGACTTTTTTTTATTTATATTGGCCGCAGAAGTATCACTGGGTTCATGTCTTGAACTCAATGCTTGTAAACCTTTTATAGTTTGCCGGGTGCTTTTCATCACATATCACGTAACGCACGTCCGTTGCATTTTCTTGTCGGGGTCATTCGTGTATGGTATGACACCTTTGACACCTAACACATTGGGGACTTGCGGGTTTTTTTCTTGGAGGTTCAAATTCTATTCTTCTGGACAGAAGCACATTACAGTTTAAAATATTGAAGCTGGCCTCCTATATAAAAGCCAATAATTATCGACTCTGAACAGCTTCGACACTATCATTGGCATATTTTGTGGTCTAGATCTGCTACGTTTTGAATTTGATGTTGCTTGTTTTCCAGCAACATTTTGCCAGCTGCTGTGTCCAGCTTTCTGTGTCGTTTGTTGCAGAGGATTGGTTCCCGCAACATCAGCGCCTGCAATCGACGTCGAATTAAGAGTTGGGCTACACCATTGTGCATTCCATGAGAGTAAGTTTTACTGCGAGTGAGTGGAGAGTACTTTCAAGCTGAGGGCCCCGTTGCATTGGAGAGGTGAAGCGGTACTCACGATAGAGTTATCGTTGGCTTCTGATGTTGTTGCATTCTGTCTTAGTTGGCAAGATGCTGCTATGCTTTGGAGGAGCACGACGTGCAAAATAATAGGGTGTGACTCATTTCAGTGACTTCCATTGAGACACTGCAGGAAGAGCCTTCAACTTTCAAATTGCGCAAGGGAAAGTACGCGCAACCCGCTGTAATCCAACAGTTGATTACAATTAAAGCTAGTAGGTAGCTTTAACGCCGAGAGGACCGCATGTTTTAAGAAAAAGAGCGTGAAAGAGCGAAAGAAAAAAAGCTAAAAACTTCAACTAGAGAGGGAAGAACAAAAAAAAAATGATATCGAATTGAAGAAACTGGAACCCGATCAGAAGGAAAGGCTAGCAATTTTTGAGTTAGAATTAAGATATAAAAAATAAAATGAATAGAATGCTTTATTAAATGCTTAATTGAACATATAGTTATAAATGCCGGATGTTGTATATGGAAACAAAACTGGTTCGTTGGCTTCATCTGGCTCGTCTACGGTTATATTTTCTATACTTTCTTGTAACCGAATGCTGTGTAAAATGCAGCAAACTAAGACGTACTTTGAAAAAAATTTTAGACTTTTTCGTCTTTTAATTCGTATTCGCATTTCCTTTGGACTTGGTTGAACTGAACTTGGCTGATTGTATCCATATTAGTTGAATTTGCTCCTATACGGCATGACTAGACTGGCTGATAAGAGGTAAGCAGAGTAGTCCTTCCTTGAAGATTCTGCTGTCATGGTAACTTCCAGGATTACAAACAACCACGTAACTTATGCGGAGTTCGTGATCACACACGGTTTGAAGTTTTATGGACTATGTATGATTCCGTGAAAATGAAACCTCATGGTTGAGTTCGGGCTATTCAGGAAGCTTTACCGTCTATATATGGCAGCTCATGTGTTGTTCTTGAGACATATTTTGCACGCTACGTTGCGTTTGAAGAGTAAATGTACTCAGACGTCTTGTTTAAAATTGCCCCGAATGCACTATCTGCCACTCGAACCACCATCACCGATCCCAAAAAAGTGTAGCCATTTTTTTAATCAATAGCCATTCTCGCCATATGATCCATTTGCCATTTGCTAATTTTTTATGCTATAAACACAGTTTTTCTTGTAGGATGTCAAATTCGTTTCTCTACTTAATTGAAAGCTTCTTCTGGCAAAATCTAGAACTATATCGCAGCCTGACGAACGCTCAGTTACATTTTACAATCAATCCCAACAATACAAATGAAAAATATAAATCTTTCGTCACGAAATTGATATCAGAAGTTTTGTGAATTGCGGGTAGGCTTTCGTCGCTTAGCTTCCATGTTGTGTGTGTCAAGAGGTTTATTTTTATTTTATTACAAACTACAATCAATGACATTTCTCGATTCACTTAAATGCTACCAAAAATCATCCGAAAAGTTCTCCGCTATCCACAAATTCATTACCCGTACATTTTTGGATTGAAACATATGCCTCTGTCATCTAATTCTTTTGCTAGTATAACTCATTTATTTAACACAACCCACAAAATGTCTTTTGGACTTTCATATCTTCAAACTTTTCACTCATTCCTTCATTCTATTCAGCATAATCTTGTTTCGTCTACCATGAAAATGGAAAGTTTTTTTTTTAAATGCTACAAAATATAAATATATTTACAGGGTGTCACAAAAGAAAGTTCACATTTGATTTGCTGATTGCGTGAAAGCAACTATTCCGAGGGGCGCGGGGGTATGTCAATCGGTAGCCTAGCTTTTGGGGAATTTAGTCGCTATGGAGCGTTTCTCGGGAGCGGACCGGACCGTGCGTTTTGCGTACGTGAGTTTTACAAAAACGGTAATTCAGCGACTGTAGCGCGTAGAAAATTCTGCAGTATTCGACATGTTCGTCATTTAAATGATGCGCCAAGCCCTCGACTCATTGGAAAATGGGTCGAGAAGTTTGAAGAGACGCTGGAAAAATCAAAATCCGGGCGTCCAAGGTCCTCGAGAACATTCTAAAACGTAGACAGTGTTACTCAGTCTGTTCGTGACAACCCGGACCTTTCGATCGGAAGCGTGCTTTTGCTTTAAACAACAGGTCTCTACCACGAGTTCATGAAATTTTTCCTAGCAAATTGATCTCCAAGAGAGGTGACATAAATTGGCCTCCACGAAGTCCAGATTTAACACCTATGGACTTTTTCCTGTGGGGTTACGTCAAATCTAAAGTTAACGGCAAGAAACCGACTTCCCTGGCACAATTAAAAGGAAATATCCGTCACGAAATGGCAGCCATCACGGAGAATACCTGCCGAGCCATTATAGGAAATTTTAGTGCTCGATTAAATGAATGCCGTGAACGCAACAACGGTTTACATTTGGACAACATAATTTTTAAGAAATAAATTCCAAAAGTGTGTATTTTAATATGTAATAAACATTTTTTCAATAAACTACTTACTTTTTCTTTATTGATTTTTTAAATGTGAACTTTTTTTGACACACCCTGTATATAAATAATATAGTAAGAGTAATAATAAAAAAAAATAAATAAATAAATAAAAAAACTTTTTGCAACACCACAAAAAAGTAATACAAAAGTAAAGTTTACCCGGAAAGGAAAATAACGCAGCACACAAAAGTAAAGTCCGGCGCGTAGAAACGCGCATCTAGATAATATAGTATATTGTACGACTGAATGAATTGGCTTAAAGCGAAATTGCTGTCCTTTTTCGTCCTCTTTGCGCCAATGTCGGTAGGAAGGTAATTGTGATTTACGAGCATATTATTTTTATTTTCATTTAATTTCATTTTTAAACACGTTGGAGAAGAGCAGCTTTTGAACTTACTGTGCCATTTGACATATTACTTTTTTTTTCTCTACATGGGCCTTCTTCATTTACTTACTGTTGCCGTTTTAAATGCTTTCTAAACGTTTTGCAAATTAAACATTTTGATAAAGACATTAGTAAATTTAAGCCACTGCAGCTCTATCTAAATAATTTAAGGTAAAATATAAAAAATATGTTTCCTCTCTAGAAGAAGTTGGAGGACATAAATATTTTGTAATCTCACACGACTGAACTTTGGAATTAAGAGGCACTTGTCACTGTTCGTACGAGAGAAATCTAAAATATTTTAATATTTAAACAGTTATTAATCATGCCGTTAGGCTAGACAAAACTTACGAATCTTTGGTTAAGGGACCATTTGCTCCATACTGCAATTTTCATAAAATTACCAAAAAAATGTGTCTTCTTTGTTTCTATTGCAGTTAAATACTTCCTAAATATTATAAATGCGTTCTTTACTCAACACATTTAAACATTTTATTGGCGAATTTCCCTTTTTTGTATTTTTGTTCACTCAACATAGCTAATGTCAAAAATAGATGTGGGATTCCCTTGCTTCAATCATTTTGTGTAACGTTTTGGGTCGATCGGACGTGTGTTTTTTTTACGAAATGGCGTACTTGAACGAAAATCAAATACGAGAAGTGCTTAATCAAGAAAGTGACTCAGATATTTCAGAATCGAATATTGATAA
This sequence comes from Leucophenga montana, assembly GCA_035044765.1. Lineage (NCBI taxonomy): Eukaryota > Metazoa > Arthropoda > Insecta > Diptera > Drosophilidae > Leucophenga > Leucophenga montana. Next base: position 52,535 of record JAWNNQ010001116.1, on the reverse strand, counting down.
TATTTCAAAAAATAACGAAACAAGTTTTACGGATACAGACAGTGACCGCGAATCGGTTTTAGCTGCAACTAGCTCTAATGATCCCATTTTTATTGCCAAAAACCAAATGGAATGGAGTGCCGTTCCCTTACCTCAGCCTATTCGAACTACTACTGAGAATATTATTTCCACAAAAGCAGGGCCAGCTCGATTTTCAGTGTCTAGATGTAATGACATGTTATCAACTTTGTCACATCCAATAGAAAGAATTATCATTGCAAATACAAATATGTACGGCAGGATCAAGTTTGGCGACAATTGGAGCGATATAGATGAAGACGCATTGCGCGCATATATTGCTGTACTAATTCTTGCAGGGATATATCGGTGTGTATATTATTGTTTATTTTATTTCAGGGAAATAGTTGTCTAATATAACATTTTCAATGACAGTGCCAAAACTGAAGATGCTCACGATTCCGATCAATACTGTCTGAAGAAACATTTCATATGATTTCCAGAGCACTCCGATTCGATGATGTTTCGAGTCGACGACAAATGCAGAGTAGCGATAAATTCGCTCCTATTCGTGAACTGTGGGACCGTTGGCAAGAACTTCTTCAAATGTTTTGCAACTGTCATGAAAATGTCACCATTGATGAGCAGCTTGTTGCGTGCAGAGGACGCTGTTCTTTTCAACAGTTTATGCCATCAAAACGAGCAAAATATGGTTTGAACTTTTTTCTGCCGGTGGACTCTAAGTCAAGCTACATATGGAAAATACAACTATATCTTGGTAAACTTAGAAATGGAAAGCCTGAAAAGAACCAAGTATAACTTGTTGTATTGGAGTTGACAGAAGGCGTATGAGTTAGCGAAAAAACTTCATGAAAGAAAACTTACATATGTAGGAACAGTACGCAAAAACAAAACTTTCATTCCTCCGAAATTGCTGACTGTTAAAAAACTGCCGTTGTACAAGTCCACATTTGCATTCAATGACATTGCAACATTAGTATCATACATCAGTCACAAAAATAAAGCCACCATATTGATTAGCAGAATGCATAAGACAGCTTCAGTTGATGAGAGTGGATCGAAGAAAAAGCCGGAGATTGTTTCTTATTATAATTCTACGAAAGGTATGCTAGTTTTTTGTTCGCTTATATTTCAGGTGGCGTAGATACTGCTGAATGATGATTGGTTGATTGGATCCTACACCACAAAACGTAAAACAAATCGATGGCCAAGCATAGTATTTGCAACTATATTAGATATATCTGCTGCGTTGAATGCGTTCATACTATTTTCTGAAGTCGATGCTACTTGGACTCCAGCTGATCAGAGTCGCAGGAGACCAGAGTTTTTGCGGCAACTAGCACTTTCATTGGCTGAGGCGCATATGATGAAACGGACGATGCACAAATTCAGAGGCCTCCCCAAGTAATGCAACTTCTAATCTGGCTACTTCTCGAAAGCGTGGACTTTGCAGTTGTTGCATAAAATGTTCCATTTGCAGCAAGTTTATTTGCAAAACTAACAGAAAAATATTGTGCTCAACATGCAATGACAAATATTATCAAGCAAACTAATAAATACCTACTTTTTTTTAAATCAAATGTAAAGAAAATCAAAGAAAATGCATTGTGGACCAAATGGCCCCTAACCTAAAATTCGTAATTTTTTATTTTTCTCAGCCACGCCTTAAGTCAGGAAGTTAAATTTTCGCTGATTTGGAGTTAAAACATATAAAATCGGAACAATGCAGTCTGAATTATAAGGGGTTGAAAATACATAGACCTAGGTGGTATTTGGGCTCGTGGGGATATAGCACCCCAAAACTTTATTTTTATTTAATCCAACTAGCCCAATATCAAGAAAATCGCCGTAATCGTTTAAAACTTATGATTTTTTTTTTAATTTGGATGAATAAATGAAATAGTTTGAAAACCAGAAAAACTTTTTACACTCGATTTTGGTATTTTAAACTAAAAAACTTTTGTTCCACAACTTGTTTCAGAATTTCTGATTTTTGCGGGAAAAATTCAAAAGAGTTCAGATTCGAGTTCGCTACTGTGGCTCAATACTTTTATACGCTGCCCAGGAGGCGAAGGGTAGACTAAATGTATGTAACAAGCGGAAGAATGCGTGAAAGAGTACATATATTCTTGATCAGAGTCCAAAGCTGATTCAATCTAGCCATGTCCGTATGTTTGAACAACGAGATTGCGGAAGCTATAAGAGATATAACCTCCAAACTTGGATTTTTAGATTCGTGTGGCTCGCACGCAGATCTGATATACATACAATTTTGGATGCCACTCCCGCAACGCCCTCAATGGGGCTATATATTGTTAAAGTTCACGTTTTTTAACGTAAACCAGCCGAAAAATATTTATTGCCATTTTCCTTTTTATATCATTCACACATAGTGTGAAATGGTATTATCAGTTTGTCTGAAAGTTTGTAACGCATTAAAAGAGCCATCGAAGACCCCACTAAGTATATATTCTTGATCAGCTCGACGAGACGACTCGATCTAGCTATGTCCGTCTGTCTATCTGTCCGTCTGTATGTTGTTGTGCTTTTTTTGGTGAGTAATTTTTATGCTATCCAATTGAAATTTTGCACGTATACTTCTTTTTATTGCAGGTGAGTGGAGTGTCAAGATTGACCTGCCACGCCCACTATTTGGGGTAGATCCCATACAAACATGCTGCCAACTTTTGACTTTCTGTAAGAAAACGTCTTTATTAAAGTCAATATTAGGTTGAAATGCGATATGGTGCCTTTTAGGAGACAGCCGCTTAATATATATAGGGCGTGGCCCACCCAACTTTTGAGGTAGCCCCCATACAAACCCACCGTGCAATTTTGTGTTTTTTATGAAAAAATCTTTCATTTAGATCAATATTAGCTTGAAATTCGATTTTGTGGATTTTAATGGACAGCCGCTTCATATGCAAATGGGCGTGTCCCGTCCACTTTTTGAGGTAGTCCCATATAACACCACTGTTCACTTGTATACATTTGTGTGGAAAACGTCAATAACAACTTGAAATTCGATATGGCGACATCTCACACATCTACTACATCGTTTCATACACATCGACTAGTGAGCGTGTACCACCCACTTTTTGGGGTAGCCCCTATTTAAACCATCACTTTTATGTATTACAATACTGTTTAAAGTTTCGTGTGAGTGGTATTAGACTTCGGTTGAACCGAAGTTAACGTTTTTTCTTATTTTTTTTTTTTTTGATTTCGTATGTTATTACTTCTCACGGTAGCCCGACACCTTCTTATGCTAGACTATTCGCCATTTTTTATTATATTTAGTCAATTGGATATTTTTATTTAAAAAGGCGCTTTATATTTCAAATTTAGTTGTTAATAATCTTTGACTAATGTATTTCTTTTATATCTTCATAGCTGTGAAACGTGACTGGACATATCCAATATGGATGACAATTTAACAGTAACAACAAAACAGTTTGAAATAAAACGTCGACTGTGTGCTGGTGCATTTCTAAATGTATTTAACAAGCAACAACAAACAAAAGCCAATCGATAACACTAACGTTTTGCATACAGACAATTAAATTAAACTAAAAAATAAATAAACAACAAAAAGAAAAATGAAAACCACTGACAAAAGTAATGGAAACAGCTTCAGACATTTGTAGTATAAACTGTTTGCGAATTATAAACGTATAGCGTGCTGAATTCTAAATATTTTTAGACTGCAGCAAAAAATGTGAATTAGAATGTACTTCTGCTCGACTATATAATACATTGCACAGTGCTAATGTGAATTGGTCAGAAAAGGATATAAAAGTATTGATCAGATGACAATACAATATAATCAGGCGTGCTCCCATTTACAATTACTTTTGCGGTTTGCGCATTCAGTAAAAGCTAAGGTTATCAATTTAAAATGCTCCCAGAACCACACAAAAGTTGGTTATCGATATGCTCCATTTCCGATATTTTTTTATAAGCAGCTGTTTCGTTGGTCTACTGGGATTGTGAATATTATTAAAATAACATTTTTCTTTGCAGCTGCTTGTTTTGAGGTAAAAAGAAGGCGCAAGATTATTACTAGTCTTATTTAAAATAAAATTGATAGCAAAATTCTTACATGTTACGCAGCTACTACGTTGATGCACTTTTTGTTTTTGTTTTTCTTTTGAGTTTTTGTTTATCGCCAAACAGCTGACAGTGCCAATGAGAGTTGCCAGCATTTCGAATTGTCTTATTCATAAATAAACAATTCATATTTTACTTCATAAAAATATGTTTGTGTACTACTACTATACGAGGTGTGTACAAAAAGTAAGGTGACTTTTCAAATTTCGTGGGCAACGTACATTCGATTATCGATTTTTTTTGTTTTGTTGTATTGTGTTGTGTTGGTACACTCATCACGAACATATGTTTACAGTTTCAGCTATGTTGCATGTTTAGTTTGTTTGTGAGAGGCATAACGGTTAGAAGTGGTTTGCGTGCTCGCCGATTTTCTGTTATCGAGCTCAGGAGCTATTGAATGACGTCAACAACGATCGAGATTTGCTCAAAAGGGTCATAACTGGTGACGAAACATGGGTATATGGTTATGACGTCGAAACCAAAGCCCAATCATCAAAATGGAAGAGCCCAGGTGAGCCAAGACCGAAAAAAGCACGCCAAGTTCGATCAAATGTCATAGTTTTGCTCACTGTTTTCTTCGATTACCGTGGCGTAGTGCTTTGAGGATTGGAAAAAGCGTTGGCACAAGTGTATTGTATCTGTGGGGGATTACTTTGAAGGGGACAACATAAATATTGATGAATAAATAAATATTTTTTCCTAAAAATACAAAAGTCACATAACTTTTTGAACATACCTCGATCGGACTTATTTGTTGCTGTACCAATCAGAATTGCCCGTTCTATGTGGCTCAAACGGCCATGAAACACACATGCAGTCGACCACTTTATAGGACACCTGCATTATTATTTTTATTATTGGGTACTTTTACTTTTAAATCGGGTACACAGCAACCTGCTTTATAGGATACCTACTTTTTTATTATTATTATTATTATTATTATTATTATTATTATTATTATTATTATTGGGTACACTTAAGACAAAAGTTTGAATATCGACCACTGGGAGAACTCTAATTTTCGAAAATAGACTAAACATATTGTAAAGGTTAAAATTAGTAAAAAATAAACGAATCAGTAAGAATTATTGCATATTATTTAAACTACTTAAAAGAAATAAGCTTCGGTTACCAGAAAAAAACACCCTTTACATATTATATATAGCTATCAGTTTATCAGCTTCACTTGTATTATTGTACCATAATATTTTACATTTATTTATTTTTATTGTCGCTTTATAATATGTAATATTTCTGTTTATTTGTAATGCTTTTTTACCTTTCAACTTTTGTTATCGTAAAACGAATTGCACATTAAATGCCTATCGCTGCGTTTCAATCTTGGCTCGCGTGCGAGAAAGCAAACCAAATAGAAGCAGAATGCAGAGTGCTGAGTGCAGAGGAGTGGATCAGACCGGGAAGCAGAGATTCAAACCTAGTTCGTATCCTGCGGCAATATTTATTTATTTATACTCGTATACTTATTTACTTATTTGCAAAGTAAGCGAAGCGACTAATTAATTTTAAATTGTTAAAATGTTTTTCCGATATTTTCAGAATACAGTTTTTTATTTGCTTAATTTTCATACGCTTCATACATAGCGTGAAAAGTGTAATATGAATTAAATGGAAAGTTTGTAGCAGATCTCGATATGGAAGAAACTTCGTGTCCAAATTATGATGGTTATTAACAAAATGAAAACTAGATAGTCGTCTGGGTGTTATTTAATAACATCAGATATTATGTATAAAGGAACTTCCGGATATTGCAATACGCATCAATGTGCCGTGAACATGACTCCGAAACCGAATAAGTTGACTTCACTACGAGGGGTACTATTTATATTTCGGGAATAGCAAATAATAACAAACATTTTTAAATGAAAATGGCTTTATTGTTTTTCAAAATACATATTCCCCTTGATGATCATTCGTTCAAACCATTTGTCATAGCAGTTTTTCCATTCCTCTTGAGACACCTCCAAAACATGATTTTTGAACGCTTCAACTGCTTCTTCGGCGCTCGTAAATCGTTGACCACGCAGTTTACCTCTGATACTCGGGAAGAAGAAGATGAAGTCATTGGGTGCCAAATTAGGACTGTACGGAGGATGAGTCATTAATTCGATGTTTTGACTGCTCAAAAATGCACTTGTTTGACGAGAAGTGTGAGAGAGCGCGCATTGTCACGATGGAGAATGTTTCGTCTTTGGCGGTTGGATTTACGAATTTCTCCGAAGATTTCCGGCAAACAAATGGTCGTGTACCACTCTGAATTGACCGTTCTACGTTGCTCAAGCGGAACAGTGGTCATATAACCCATTAGGCCGAAGAAACAGGCGATCATTTGCTTCGCTGTGCTTCTTCCACGAACAACTTTTGTTGAATTTGGCTCGTCTTGGAATACCCACACGGTCGATTGCTGTTTTGTTTCCGTCTCATACGCATATATCCATGATTCGTCACCTGTCACGATTGCATACACGTCTTGTGAAGCACCACGATCGAACTTTTTAAACATTTCCTCACACCAATCGACGCGAGCCTTTTTTGAGCGATTAATAAATTATGGTGTATCCAAGGAGAGCAAATTAAGTGTTCATGCAAAATCGAATGTATTGAAATGAAACTAATGTGCAAGGATGCCTCTATCTCACGTTATGTCACATGACGATCTTGCATTATCAGTTCACGCACTGCATCGATGTTTTTGGGTACAACAAACGATCACGGACCTTTGGACGACCTTCGTCGGCGACCGACGTGGTTTTTGATTGATCGCCATTCAAAGAACTGAGTTCATTGGCACATTCTTGTTGAGATAATCCACGTCGAATGTTGTAAAAAATAATCCAACGAAAACCTTCTCTAGATATTTCCATTTTTTGGCCAAATTGCTTTTCTTAACTCACTGTAAACAAAACAGCAAAAGTTATTGTACATCAAAAATTTGTGAGTACGTTTATGCCAAAAAATGTCAAACTTTATTATGTTGTTGCCAGATTTTAGCTTTTGACATTAGTGTTGCCAGTTCCAGAAATATAAATAACAGCCCTCGTATGCGCAAGTGAGACATGGTTCCTTAATGATATAAATGACAATGCGGTGAACTTAAGTGGCTACTCCTTACTTCGTTCTTGCAGTATGGGACATGGGACAGGGGACATCGCAATCTACATAAAAATGGGCATCAAATTTAAACTGCTTTCCATGCATCTAAATGATAGTGCGATTGAATATCTGTTCATAGAAATTTGTTCAAATCAATTGCTAATCGGCTGCATGTATAGACCTAACAAAAGAATTGACTATTCTAACTTCTTAAAAATACTGACCTCTTTTTCACTCTCGCACACTGACATAATTGTAACTGGTGATTTTAACAGCGACCTCCTTAAAGAACAACATCTAATTGATAGCTTGAAATCTATTGGTTTACAACTAGTAAATGTTATTATGCCCACCCATTTATCGCAAACAGCTGAAATACTTCGAGATGTTTTCTTTGTGAATAAATATTTCAATGTTAAGCTTTACGACCAATTAACCGCTCTTGTCTTTTCCAAGCATGAGCTCATCTTTATGACCTATGAATCCATATTAGCACTGATGAACGATATATAACGTAATGTGACTACTTTAATTTAGAACTTGACTTCGCATCTCTCGACTGGACTATTATTTTTCGAATTCTATCTGTTGACCATCATTTGGGAGATTATCTCTACAGTAATTTATCATTTTTATAAAAACTAAAAAGATAAGACCAGTATATAGACGCTGGTTCAATAATCACATCAACAACTTATTTCCGAACGTGACTTTGCTTACAAAAGATGGAATAGATATCGGACTAATCTACTCCACCAACATTATAAGCCTCTTAGACTGACTGTAACGCTAGCTATTAAAAACTCTAAGATCGTTGATGCTAACGAACTAAATCGCCAACTAAATGTGCAACTAAATGTACCTGATGGTGATGTCACTCACTACCACAACTCTGTACCTGAAAACTTCTGTGATAATAGGTTTAGTTTTATGTGTGTGGATCAGTGTGATGTTCTTGAGTCTTTTCTTAGTATTAAGTCCAATGCGGTTGGCTTAGATGATGTGAATCCGACCTTCATTAAAATTCTCTTACCTAAATTACTCCCGTACCTGACATATATATTCAACACAGTTTTTACAACTTCTTCTTTTCCTCAAAGTTGGAAGTTGGCCAAAATAATACCTGTTCCTAAAAAGAATAATGACTTAAGGCCTATTGCCATTTTGTCAAACCTTTCAAAAGCTTTTGAAAATATTATTGCCAAACAAATCTCCAATCATTTAGAATCAAAGTTATTATTAAATGACAAACAGTCTGGGTTTAGGAAGAAACGCAGTTGCACATCTGCCATCATTGATGTCAATTTTGCGTCTTATGTCCTCACTCATAAGACGCAAAATTGAAAACAATAATGTTACTTTATTATTAGTTAAGTAAGCTTGACTTGCCTAAAGCATTCGACACTGTAAATTACAGTATTCTATGTTCTAAGCTTAAGTATTTGTTTCAGTTTTCGTCCAGTTCTACCAGATTTATATATTCTTATTTGACAAACCGGTTCCAAGCTGTATCAACCAAGCAGAATGTATCTAGTCTACTTCCTTTACATCAAGGTGTTCCACAAGGCTCGATTTTAGGCCCCATTATGTGTGCCATGTACGCAAACGATCTGCCTGATGTTATTACCAAGTGCAATATTCATATGTATGCAGATGACGTATAATTAAATGCTAGTGCGCCTACTAATTGTATTACTGGATGTATAGATGACATGAATGCTGATGTGGTAGCAGTATGTAAATGGGCACAAATAAATGGTCTTTGTCTCAACACGGCCAAATGCAAATGCTTGATTATTAACAAAAGACGTACTGACTTCCGCCTACTACCTAAAATCAGTATTAATCAAGCATCTATTCGTTATGTTAATGAAGCAAACAACCTGGGTTTCACTTTCAATTCTACGCTCACTTGGTCTAACCAAATTAACTGCTCGGTCGCTAAAACCTACGCCATGCTGCGTGTTCTATGGGCAACAATTCATCTTGTGCCCCTCGAGGTAAAAGTTCTTATAGCAAAGACGTACCTAATCCCTACACTTTTTTATGGAATTGAAGTATTTGGCATATGTGTCCAACCATATAAGCCGGCAGAAGCTCTCCGTCTGCTATAACAATATTGCTAGATATGTAAGTTTGGTTTAAGGCCGAGAGATGGAATTTCTAATGCGGCAAAACAGTTATGTGGTATCTCGTTTGAAAGCTTAATTATTCTCCGTATACGCCTATTCCTTCATAAAGTCATAATCACCAAAGAACCAAGATACTTATACCTGAAAATGTCCTTCTCACGAACCGCACGTGTCAATAATATTGTACCTGTAAGGCACCGCTCATTGATATCTAAGCGACAATTCTTTGTGAATGCTATACGTCTATGGAATAATTTACCACCGACAATTAAATGCCTAAAAGGCACAACACAATTCAAAAACAAACTTACTTTACATCGTAACCGCCACGACACTTTTACTGATTAATTTTAAATCGACAAAATGGCTACTCTATAGTCAATATTTTTAAAATCTGTATACATATTTAATCTTGATAATCATGTTTGTATTATTTTATATTATTTTATTTTCCATCGCCCATTTTTCGCTTTTTGTATGAAAAATGTTTGTTTTTCAGTCAATATCAACATGATATTCAATATAATGACTACCTATGAACGGGAGCTTCATACATTTTATAATATAGTTGAAAATATTTGTATAGTTTACTCTAAAGCAACTTGGAAAATTTTCAAGTAATGCTTGAACCGAAATTGCACCTTGAATACATTGCTCCTCCTACCATTGTAATTGATAAAATAATAGACAGACTGACTAAATCAATAGCGATGAGTAACCGATTCCGAAAACTATCGATAGTGACAACAACAAGAAGCTATCGATGCTATCGACAGTGTCACCGATAGCGTGCAACACTCCTTTGACTTGTGAACGAAAAAATTAAGTTAGGTTTGAAATTTGATTTTCGAATTTCGCTCAGCTAGATTTATAAAGTTCCACACTAAGCGATGGATTGAGAGGAGCTAATAGCCGTACCAGATGTGATTGCCATGTCGGAAGGTAACAGAAAAGACTTTTGAAACTGAGCAGCGCCGGGTATTTTTGATACAGCATGATATTCGTATTCATATGGCAACATTTTTTTTTTGTTTTTTTTTTTTATGACAAACGCGAAACGGTATCGACGGTTTGAGAATCAGGATTGAATCGTGAAATTATTCCATTTCACATTACAACTGAATGCAAATTACATGCTGTAATTTTCTATAAGAAAGCGAGAAATGAAGCGAAATAAATGTGGCACACATACTCGCAGACACAAATACACACACACATATGTGCATACATCACTACTCATAGATAGAAGCACACATTGACACATATAATAAAAGTAGATACCAGAGCGTCAGCTGCGAATGCGACACTAATGTCAACAGTGAAGTATATATATATATATAGATATACATATATATTTATATATAGAATACATGCGCATTTTATGGTGCGAGGACGGAAATAAAAATAAATTCGAAAAGTTAATATTGAATGCGCTTCGACAGTGAACAAGCGAGTGTGTGGGTGTGTGTTTTGTGAGCTGGCAACATATTGCGCGATTTTGAGTATCGTGAAAAAGCATCTATGCCCCGACTCCAACCATCCACCTTAAACAATTGCGCATTTTTGCTTGTGGCTGTTGTTGAAATTTTACATGCATTTAAAATCCGCATTTTTACAATGTTTTTGCCGGACAAACCGAGTGAATGCGATCGAAATGGATTATTTTCCAGAACCGTGCTTTCGCAGTCGTCGGAATATTTTTCGAGGTTTGACTTATGTACAATTGGTGACGTCAGTCCACGCAAATGGCATAAACCCACTTCATTACGAGCCATTGTACACGCAACATAATATGGGCCTGTATAGTCTTTCAACGTAATGCAACTTCCGAATCGACAGCAACATGCTTGCTTGTGCTCTGCTACTAATAATTGTTGCTATAAGTTGCGATGATAAAGCAAGAGCATATCACAAGTAGTATTCGCCTTTCATATAATATCTGGTAATTAACAATTGTCAAGAGTATTGTATAAAAAAAAAAAAAAAACAGTAAATATGCGGACGCAGGCTGAAAAGTTCTTTACAAACCTAAGATTTGACTCGAAGTTTTTTTGTTTCTGACAAATGTCATCTATCATTAGAGTACGATACAATTTTGAACAATCTGCATCATTAAGATTGTGTTTGAAAACCATTCAAAGCAGACATAAAAGTAATACAAACGCAACACAAAACACAGTATAAAAATAAGAAAAAACGTTAACTTCGGTTGAACCGAAGTTCTAATACCATTCAGACGAAATTTTAAATAGTATTGTAAAACATAAAAGTGGGGGTTTAAATAGGGACTACGTCAAAAAGTGGGCGATACACGCCCACTAGTAGATGTGTAAGAAGCGATGTAGTAGATGTGTAAGATGCAGCCATATCGATTCATTCAAGTTGATATTGACGTTTTCCATACAAATGCATAAAAGTGAGCTGTGGGTTTATATGGGACTACCTCAAAAAGTGGGCGGGACATGCCCACTTGTACATGTATATGAAGCGGTTGTCCATTAAAATCTACCAAATCAAATTTCAAGCCAATAATTTCATAAAAATATTGCCATATCAACTATTAAGTTGATATTGACTACAATAAAAAAGTTGTTCACATAAAAACACAAAAGTAGGTGGGTTTGTATGAGGGCTTTGGGGGTCGCAGCCATTGAAGTATATGTGAAGCGTCCGTCCATTAGAAACTACCATACCAATTATTAAGGTAATATTCACCGCTAGTAAAATGAAAAAAATTGGTAAAACCCATCGACGAAAACTCAACACTTTTTTTCAAACTTTTTCTAAAAAATTAGCTTTGTTTAGCTTGGTATTAATTAGAACGGAGAACACTGAAATTGGAACTAAAGCAACGGTCAGAGATGCAAAATTGACCATGTTACCTTTGAAACTGACTTCAAAACAAAGCCAATTTTCGATTTTCCTTGAAAGTGACAGAGAACAAGTTTCATGGAAAGCATGTATCTACTTTCTGGACGATTGGCGAAGACTGAGTGACCGCGCGGTCGTATGCGTTCTCCTTTACCGGTAATGCCCGTATCGACAAATCTCATAGCAAGTGTTTCGTAACTCAAGGTTAAAACTCTTAAATACATAAAACTCATGAGATCTGGAGTACAGATGTTGTACAGAATAAAAAAAGAAAAAAAGTATATTTTCTGTTGAACCGAAACTCTAATACCATTATAAAACACAAACGTGTGTGGTAAGCTTGAATGGGGCTACAACAAAAAGTTGACCCATTAGTATGTCTGTGTAAAGTGACCACCCATAAGAAGCCACCATGTCAGGCTGATAACTTAACTAAAAAATTTAAAAAAAACCACAAAAGTGGGCGATGGGTTCATATGGGCGTTGCACCTAATAGTGGGCGGGACATGCCCATGAATATAATTATACGAAAAGTCTGTCCAGAAAAGCCAAAACATCGAATTTAAAGCTAATATTGACTTAACTAAAGAAGTTTTTCATACAAAAGCATAAAAGTTGGAAATGTGTTTGTATAGGCCTACCATGGCCGAAATTCTCATATTTAGAAAATCCCTCCAAGAGCATATGATTATTCTGAAGAATATTTTTCAAACTTTGAGAAATTAAAAATTTAAGTTGATAAACGCGATTTGCAAAGGAAAGAAATGCACTTCTTAGGTTATCTTCTGACCGCTCAAGGTATTAAACAAAACCCCGCTAAGGTTTCTGTCATCCGGGAACTAAAAACTCCAACTAACACCAAGCAGATCAAATCCTTCTTGGGGATGACAGGACTTTGCAGAAAATTCGTAAAAGACTACGCAAAAATTACGTTCCCTATGTATTTGAAAAAAGACCTGACGATAAACGTCAATGATTCTAATTATTGTGTGGCGCTCTTGAAAAGCTTAAAAACTTAATAAATAATAAAAACTTAATAAAAATATTAAGATACTCAAACTTTCAAAAGAAATTTAGAATAACAACAGATGCTAGCATCTTAGCAATAGGAGCAGTACTTACACAGGAAGGACACCCAATTGCCTACGCAAGCAGGGATTTTGATCTAGAAACTGATCTTCAACACCTTAAGTGGCCCATGACAAAATACTCAGGAATGGATATAAACCCAAGACTCCAAAGATGGCTCATAAGCCTAGGGGAATATAACTTCTCATTGGAATATATAACAGGCAAAAACAATAAGATTGCGACGATCTCTCTTATCAAATCAGAAAAATACACGAATTTTTAAGATATCCGGTTGTAAGTTAGCACATAGACTTCTTTTTATTACAGTTTAATAGAGTATAACAATTTTCCACGTTCACTTATTAGGGTAGCCTACATACAAACCACCCCTCCACTTTTGACTTTTTGTGCGCACATTTTTTTTAAATAGCTGTCAATATTACCTTAAAAATAGACATGGTGGCTGCATATGAAGAGACTCTTCACATATGTATATATCAATGTTTGTGATCCCTCACTCTTTGAGGTAGCCACCCATACAAACCATACGCTCTCTTTAGCCTCTTTGTATGAAACTTTTTTTTATTGCTGTCAATATCTTCTTAAATATTGCGCTGGTGGTTTCTTATGAAGGGACTATTTATATATATCCATGGGTGTGATCCCCCCACTTTTGCATTTTTGCATTGAAAACGTTTTCATTGCAGTCAATATCACCTTATCATATACCTATGTATATCAATGGGTATGATCCCCAAACTTTTTGACCTAGGTGGCATACAAACCAAACGCCGATTTTTTCCTTTTCGTTTTTTCCATGGAAAACCTTTAATAATTGGCATGGCGGCTTCTTATCTAAGGCTGGTTCACATAAATATCAAGAAGCGTGTCACGTTCACTTTTAGAATTTTTGAATTTTGCATCAAAACTTTCTCAGTACAATAAATATCAACATAAAATTCAATATAGTGGTTTCTTATGGACGAAAGTCTCAAATATAGCGAAATAGATGTGGCTACTCTATTTTAAGAGGCATCTATCTGCAAACTAAATCCAGTTTGATTCTTCATATTATAGATCAAAAAGTGAAATTATGAATATTTTAAATCTAATTACTGGCAATATTGAACCTCTAGAGTATGGCAAGAACCTTTTACTACTTAACGAGATTGATACGTTAAAGAACAAAATAAAAACTATTATACCAAAGCAAGATAATAGACAGAGAAGACGTTTAATAAATTTAGTGGATTTGGATTGGAACTATGGGCGATGCAGATCGATAAGACATTGAATCTCATTTAAATACAATTGACGAACATTTATATAACTCAATAACAAATTTGAACCATCAAATAAAAATAAATGACTATTGCAACAAATCACTTGAAGTTATATAATTAGCAATACAGCCAGTCAGACAAATATTATTAAACTCTATAAATCAAGCACACATAATAATACTATAGAAAATTATACTACAAAACATGAACAATATTTAACACTAGCAATGCTCAGCTCAACAAAGTATTACTAATCCGAATCTACTAACAAGGGACGAAATTAATGATTATTCCATTGACTTAAATTATATCAAATATTTGAGAACGTGTATAGTAGAATATAAGAGATATAATTTAATGTTTATTATTAAGGTATTAAAGGAATTTGCGACTGTTCAATTAAAACGAATTATTCGCATAACAAACTCACATTTTCAACAAATAGACACAGAATCAGAAACCATTTTTCAATATGAAAATAATATATACAAGTATAAATATGGAAATAATCATATTCTAAATGAATGCTCATTATCCAAAAACTGCACAGTAAGAAAAAATTGCAAATTAACGTTGAACAAAAATGCAAAAATTACAAATTAGATGAGCAAACTATTATATTAATGAACGCAATTGACACATACATAGATCACACTTGTGCCAGAAACCATATATCAATTACTGAAAATTATTTATTTCTTTTTAATAATTGTACAATAAAATGATGATATGACCTAATACCATAAGTTCTTCAACAACAAAAAACATTATTACAAAAACTGAATTATATTTCCAAAGCCAATATTTGCAACCAATTGCACAAAGAAAATTTCATTCAAAGATATTAATAACTAAAATATCTCAGAAATATATCGTGTACAGTATCTTGGGTTTTTAATAGCCCCACTTCATACACGCCCACCAGTAGATGTGTATGAAGCGACCATCTATAAGATGCCACCATATTGAATTTCAAGTTGATATTGACCTTTTCCATAGAAATGCATAAAAGTGAGCTGTGAGTTTGTATGGGACTACCACAAAAAGTAGGCGGGATACGCCCATTTGTATATGTATGTGAAACGGTGCTCCACTAAAATTCAACATCGAATCGAAAACATTATGTCATAAAAAAACTAAAAAGTGGGCGGTGGGTTTGCATGAGGACTACCCCAAAAGGAGGGCAGGACACGCCCACTAGTCTATGTATGAAAAGCAAATGTCCATAAAAAGGCACCACATAGCATTTCAACCTAATATTGACTTTAATAAAGAAATATTTCATACAACAACACAAAAGTGTGCAGTAGCTTTGTATATGGGCTGCCCCAAAAAGTGGGCGGGTCCTACACATTAATGTATATGTGAAAAAAATGCATATGCCTCCTTTAGTGCGTTACAAACTTACAGACAAACTGATAATACCATTTCACACTATGTGTGAATGGTATAATAATTTTTAAGTATAAATAGTGGTTCGGGTAAGCCTTAAGATGTTATAAATTAGAAATAAAGAACAAACGCTCTAAAGAGCTCTGTGTTTCATTTTATATACAGATTTCGCGTGACTGGTGTCATTCTGCCGTTTTGTATTTATTCAGTATTGTTTGACAAATCATCATGGAAAGACTTACACCGGAATTTCCAAATTATTGAGCGGTATTACGAAAATCAGCGTATGTGAAAAATGTTTTTCGTGCACATCGACCTTCCGTGCCCACTATTGCCAATACCAATCCCAAATAGATATAATAGATATCAAATCCGAATAGGCCACGCTTTAATTTCAGTGAATGTGCTCTACAACAGCTGAAAAAAGATTCGCTGTTTTCCCCGCCGAATTTTGTTCAGTGATTAGGCACATTTCTGGCTCAATGGATATTTCAATAAACAAAATTGCCTAATTTTGGTTGATGAGCAACCCAAAGAATTTCTCTCCGTGATTTATGGGCCGGTGGAATCATTGGTCCGCATTTCTCAAAAAAATGAGGCCGGACAGAACATAACAATCAATGGTCAATGGTGAGCTACCGTACCATACCATAATAACGGACTTTTTGTTGCCTGAAATTAAAGGCCGTTATGCCGCCATTTGGTGGTATATATATATATATATATATATATATGTATATATTATATATAATATATTGTAATATATATTTATTCTGCCTGTCACATACATTCGCACAAAATTATTATACGAAATTATACAAAATTATGGTCAGGCGACATCAAGACGTCAACAAAAGAAAACGCGTGGCGCTATTGATATTATCATATATGTACATATGTGTATATTCTACCATGCGCGTTTGCTACTGACTAAGCTGCTTTCTCTCTCTCTCTACCTTGGCGTTGCCGGCATCAAACACAATAACAACAACAGCTACAGTAACAGCAGCCACAAGCACAACAACAACAAGAACGTATATGACGACAGAGTACAGCAACAGCAATAACAACAACAACAACAAGATCGTATATGACGATGGAGTACAGCAACAATAACAACAAAAAGATTGTATATGACGATAGAGCAGTGTGGACGTACGAACCATAGCACAAAGAGGAGATGAAGCATAGGGAAACCATATATAAACGCGTTTTGTCTGTTTCTCTCGCAGCATACATTTATAATTGTCTCTTTTTCATTACACTTTTTCGTTTCATAAAATCCAATTCACAACGTGCCAAAAGAAGTTTCACTTCAAAAATTGACAAATTGCAGCATTTTTAATTAGTAAAACTTCAAGTGCCGACCTCTGTATATAGATTACTATAAGCTACAAATTAAACGTTTAGATAAGACTGAAGACTAAAGAATGATTTTTTTTTTTTTTTTGCTTTTTTTGCTTTTTTGCTAACTTACATATATAAAAGGAACGTTATATATATAGTCAGAGAAACGGTCACTCGGAAATTTGGCTACCAAATTGCTGACGAACAATATTAAAATACATTTAGATATGTGTGCATAATCGGTATTTGGCGTAGATTCGTTATGTTTAATATGCCAGATAAAATAATATTCAACAGAGCTTAATCAACTTCTCCTGGTAAAGACAATTCCATCGTCAAAGTTGTTTGCTGGCGCTATGAATATATCCATCTATGGTATCCCGTATATATTTATAAAATATGTTTTATGTTTAATGTGTGCATCAAGTTTGTATGTACCTATCCATTGGTTTACCTAGATCGCCCACTCACTATTTCACTCTATTTCTATCTGGATTCACTTACGTAATTAAGTGTCTTGTTCAAACGGAAATGGAATTTGGTTTTGCTTTTAATTTGCATTAATTGCAGACAGACAGAGAGAGAGATATAGATGCTGAGAGAGAGAGAGAGAGAGAGAGAGAGAGAGAGAGAGAGAGAGAGAGAGAGAGAGAGACAAAGAGTCTATCGAGTGGGAATTCAGTCAAATCGAATGCAAACCTAACTAAACCAAACCGATTCAAAGCAATCCAATTTCATGCAAAGCTATGCAATCCAAACTTAAACTTGCCAATCCATGTGAATTCGTTGCATTTAATTATGTATATGTATATGTATATATATTTATCTGCCTAACTGCCTATCTATCAGTCTATTTCCATATAAAGCCGACTGTCTATATATACGGGTATTTTGTTGTATAGGCTTATTAGATATTTATAACAACGTAGTTGCGTGTGCATGTGCCCTACTTTTGTGGATTAAATCCTCCGGCTTCGAAATTTCTGTAAAACGCATAGATTACTTAACAATTACGCATACAACACTGGGCACAGTATGACGTAGTGTTTAAACTATTGGCTTGCATCAAAATATGTAACGCATACGAACTATAAAGCTGTTATACTCGTATAAACTAATATGACAGAACAAAGTCAGAACCATATTTTACAAACAATTTTGAAGAGAAATGTATGTTTACTGCATGTAATTGTAACATCAAATAAAAAAACCTCTTGACGTGGTAAAAATCATGTGACGAAAGCCTACCTGCAACTCCCAAAACTTCTGACATCAAATTTGATATTTGTTTTGATAATATATTTGTCTATACAAGCATAGATATATATGTATATGAAAATAATCCAAAAATAAAAGTTTATAAGAGTATAACAGGTTTATGTCAACGCTGCGTATAACAGATGAAACAGCCATTAGTATGATTCATTAGGACAATAGCTAAGTTTGCACAATCTGACATTTGCGATGTTATATCTCAGCGCACGGAATTTTCACTAAAAAGTTTAATATATCAAAATCTGTTCAATCTCGCTATGTATTATCACTCCAAATATCAATTTTCAGCAAAATCGCAAAATGTACTTCTCAAAATTTATTTTGCCATATATTTTTTAAGTAGGGATTGTACGGCACCAGTTTAGCATTCATTCATGTAAGGTATTCAAAAGACCTTTCCAACGAGCTATCGCATGTTGAACAATATTAAGCCGGTTAGGCACAGTAGGCAATTGGAATTTGAGTTTTTGCCGCCAAAATCCGCCATTTTGAAAATAGTTGTCGAAAAAAAGTTTCTTAATGATTTATGTACTTAAAACCTGTATCAACAAAATTAACAGTTTCTAATGTGAATTCAAACAAACAAACAAACTATTTCATTAACTCGTCAAAAATATCAACAATTCATAACTTGAGCGGGTTGACCGATTTTCCATGCACTAATGTAGACTGCAGTCGAGTGCGGTCGACTTCGAGACCCTCTGTACCTTGTCTTATTGCATTTATATATATGAACCATAGATTACATTCTTCAGTGGTTCGGTCTGGACATATGCCGAATATTTTATTAGAATTGATAGTCAGATCTGGGCCTATATGTTTTGTAAGGATTGATGTAAGATACGCAAAATTTTTGTACCACTCTCACATAGTGTGAAATGGTATTATCAGGCTGTCTGAAAGTTTGTAACGCATTAAAGGAGGCATCGTTGACACCATAGAGTATATATATTCTTGGTCAGCTCGACGAGACGAGTCGATTTAGCCACGTCCGTCTGTCTGTCCAATTTTTATGCTATCCAGTTGAAATTTTGCACATACACTTATTTTAATTACAGTTTAATAGAGTATTAAGATTGACCCGCCACGCCCACTTTTTGGGGTAGATCCCATAGAACCCCACCACCTTTTTTATTGTAGTCAATATCAACTTAATAGTTCAAATGGTAACTTTTAGTGAACGGATGCCATATACATTATTGGATGGGACCCGCCTTCTGATTGGGGTAGCCCCCATACAAACCTACTGCCCACTTTTGACTTTTTGTATGATAATTTCTTTATTATAGTCAATATTAGGGTGAAATACAATGTGGTGCCTTTCTATGGTCAGACGCTTATCATACATAGACTAACGGGCATGGCCCGCTCACTTTTTGGGGTAGCCCCCATACAAACCTACTGCCTATTTTTGTGTTTTTGTAAGAAAAACTTCTTTATTAAAGTCAATATTAGGTTGAAATGCGATATGGTGCCTTTTTGTAGAAAGCCGCTTAACATACATAGACTGACAGGCGTGGCCCGCCCACTATTTGGGTTAGCTCCCATACAAATCTATGGTCCACTTTTGACTTTTTGTAAGAAAAACTTTTTTATTAAAGTCAATATTAGGTTGAAATGCGATATGGTGCCTTTTAAGAGACAGCCGCTTAACATACATAGACTAATGGGCGTTGCCCGCCCACTTTTTGAGGTAGTCCCATATAAACCCGCCGTGCAATTTTGTGTTTTTTTGTAAAAAATTCTTCATTTAAATAAATATTAGCTTGAAATTTGATTTGGTGTGTTTTAGTGGACAAAACCGCTTTATAGACATGTATAAACGGGCATATCACGCCCACTTTTTTAGGTAGTCCCATATAAACTCACAGCTCACTTTTATGCATTTGTAGGGAAAACGTCAGTATCAACTTGAAATTCGATATGGAGCCATATAATGGATGGTTGCTTCATGCACATCTTCTAGTGGGCGTTATTCTTCCACTCTTTGAAACAGCCCCTATTTAAACCCAATGTTACAATGTCGACAGTTTTTTTAAGTTAAATAAAATTTAAAGGGGATGGAGACCGTTTAGCTGTACTCTGAAACTGAACCATGTATTCTGTATTTTGTATTCTGTATCCTGTATTTTTAGTTTTTTTGGTTTTTCAAAACGGTTCTATGTTTTAAATAAATTTATTATCACGCTTTCGCTTTTAAATGTCCAAAATTTCGTTGATAAAACTAAAAAAAATTATAAAGAAATACCGCTGAATTTGTACCTTTATTGTAGATGAAATCGGAGCCTTTTCTGATTTTCCAATCCAGCCATACAAGCTGGATTGGAAAATGAGACACATGTTCTAAAGAACATCTCAAAAAGCGAGTTTAAAAAGTCTACGGATAAATTGGTTGAGCGTTCCAAACGTTGTATTGAGTTAAATGGATCGTATTTTGAATAAATATAAGCTTTTAAACATAATACCATGCCTGTTTTATTTAAAAAGTCCGGCTATTTTTAGATACACCATGTAGATTTGTTGAACTGTCAAAATGTATGTACGAATTATCGACCTAGCCATGTTCATCCACTCCGTTCGCCTGTCTGTAAAACCGCCGGCGATAAAAAACTCTCTGACTAGAGAAGACTCTAGGTGCCGCACTACTACTATTTACAATTCAACAACTCGCAACCTTTTTACCGCAGTGGAAAAGAAATATATTCAGTTTTAAATATTTATAAACAATAGTTATAATTTCCTAGAGTGCCATGGCATGCCTAAAAAATTTTTTCGCCAATAATTTTATTAAAATACTTGTAAATGGTGTTTTTCGAAGGTAAGTTTTTTAGTTTGACAGCACTCAAAAAGTTTTTCGTTTATCTTAAATCTTTATTCAGTAATGAGGCGCATTTCGGCATTGTCGAATTTGTAGCGGAAAATATCCAATGTTGATCCATCAGCTACACGGGCCATACGCCCGATATCAAGTCATGCTCAACGACTTTTTTACCAAAATTACGTGAACATGGTAAAGAAGAAGGCATTTGATTTCAGCAGGATAGAGTCAAATACAATACTTCTGGTTCAACTATCCACTTATTGTGAAAACAGGTTGACGAGAACGTAGTCTCCAGAAGTCTTCCATTGACTGGCCCACATGATTGAAAGAACTAACTACTGTGGGGATACTTGGCATCGTTGGCCTACGTGGACAAGCCAATAACGATTTCAGCATTGGAAGCCAATATCAAGGGCACTATTCGTGAGATGCGACCTCATATTTTGACATTACCGTTACGCCCGTATGATTGAAAAAATCTTTTATGTCTAATGCCATACAAATATGTATGTAAATATGCAATCGGTTGTCCAATAAACGATAAAGATGCCGCTATAAAAAGCTTACCTGTTAGTATGTAAAGTGTTGTAGATATAGTTAAGATCCAAATATAGGCATAAGCCGAGATTCGGTACATACTTGTATGTAAATACTAGTTTCGCTTCGCCTTTTTTTGTTTATTAATAAAATTAAAGAATAAAATATAAAATTAAAGAAAAAATATGGAAGAAAAACGCGAAGCGGAACAGAGGTACATAGAGCAAAAATACAACTTGCTAGCAGAACTAGGTTCAAATACAGCAGCGACGACCTTTGGTCTCGCTAACGCTCAATTAGCGGCATGTCAGGTTTCACCGCCGGATTTGCCCAGTTTCAGTGGAATGGCCAATGTTCATTAGTATGTACGAGAACAGTACGAATGTGGTCGGCTTTTCTAAAGCGCGAAAACATGCTCCGTCTTCAAAAATGTCTCAAACGGAAAGCATATGATCTGGTGCGAGACAAGTTATTGCTTCCATCGATGGTTCCAGATGTGATCAGCACCCTAAAGACTTTCTTCGGCAGACCAGATCAAATCCTCGAACTTTTGATTGAGAAGGCTAGAAAAATCTACGTGCACAAGGACAAACTTGAATCTTTAATTGACTATGCATTGTCAGTGCGTGACATATGTGCCACCATGCAGGCCTGTAATTTGCATGCGCATTTGAGTAATCCGATGCTCGTTAAAGAATTGGTCGACAAGCTACCAACACAACAAAAGTTGAATTGGGATATGCAACCACGTAACGAGTCCATACCAGTTGTACAGGCATTTAGCGACTGGCTATATTGTATTGCAGAGGCAGCATCTACTGTAATACCGGGCGTGAACGCAAAAGCCAGCAGTGTGAACGCACATTCAGATAAAAAAAAAAATGGAATCGAAGCGATAGGCAAGTTCAGAGCGAGACGCCTAAGCAAAATCAGAACTCAAATGTGCAAATGCAAAGATAGTGAGCACCACATTACACTATGCGCTCAGTTTAAAGGCCTAACGGTTGAACAAAGACAGCGCATAATACACGAAAATGAGACATGCTTCAAATGATTGCGGTGTGGATGGATGTAAATTCAAACATCATCCTCTACTACACAAGAGCAACCAAAATCGAGAAGTTGTTAGCACCCATCAAACTGAAAACAGAAACGACGAACAATTCTTTCGCATTTTGCCAGTAAAATTATATGGAGACGGGACTACACTGGACACTTACGCATTTTTAGATGAAGGTGCTTCCGTTACTCTAATCGATGAAGTCGCCTTCAAGCATCTAAATATACATGGAATCCAGGAGGCAATTTGTCTATAGTGGACAAGCGACACCACTCGAATGGAAGAAACTTCAATATGCACGCAGATACAAATATCTGACGCAAAAAGCAATAAAAAGTTTTGGCTAAGCAATGTGCATACAATCAAAAATCTTGCGCTGCCAAAGCAAACAATCAATATTATAGAGCTAACTAAAAAGTATGCTCATTTAAACGGCGTACCAATTTCATTCATACTGTAACGCTGCACCGTTGCTACTAGTCGGTATCAATAATTGGCGACTAGCCGTACCATGCATCTGCACGAAGGAAAGTGGAACGATCCCATCGCCTCAAAATGTATGTTGGGTTGGGGCGTACAAGAAAACCCAAAACTCATTTTTCGATGCATCATTGCAACTGCAATTGGGATGAAATCAATAAGGCGATAAAAGACAATTATAATTTTGACCCAGTCACACCAACATACTTACGATCAGCCGACGATGAAAAAGCTATTCAAATTCTGAAAGAAACTTGTACTAAGATTAATTGCCACTTTTAAGTTGGACTTCTTTGGCGAAACAAGGAAATAGCTTTGCCTGTCTCTGGTAAGCAAAGGTTATGCTGTTGAACTGTCTAATAGTGAAATGAAGAAGCCGAATAATCGCATTTGGCACCTTCCTATCTTCATTCCGAACTTTATTCCGATCTTTATCGTATATCATGGTCCTTAAATCGTTTGCGGAGCTCGTCATCATTGGGGGATTTTATCCGAGGCTTCCTATGTGTCTTCAATGGTAGGTTTTTTTTTTGCGGTGGCCTGACCCAAACCCAGCGCACCAATCCCTAATTAAGGGAAGTGTTTGCCTACTCACAATTTGATCACCACGGAGATTCCGTGGCTTACCCAGGGGATACGTGTCTTAGACGACGTTTGTGAGCTGCTTGAGCCGTTTGCAAAATAATCGTAATTTGACCGCTCCCAAGAGAAACGGCCAAAGAACTTTCCACTTCTGCAAACGATCCCTACCCCCAATAATGGGTTAATGAAATCAACCAGCACCAACCAGCACCGATTGTAGATGTGGCAACACCGGGGACCTGTACGTCAGTCGGTGAATTATCAGTCGGGTGAACGGACGAAGTTTTTTAAAGCTTAACTCTTTGTTGGCGTTTGGTTTGTATGGCGGCTACAATAATATGCTCTATACAAAAATCAAAGTTAATACTGAACTATGCCCTAAGCTGTTTCGAATGAACATTCGGTGTATGGTGAACAAGATTTGGAATAATTATAATTATTGTAGTTTAATCGACCCCGACTGAGCTGATTTCAATACGGTCCCTGTAGAAAATGACTGGACTGCTTGTCGTGGTCATTAGTTGATCTTCATCTGCACTCTTTCCTCGATGAGCGTAAATGAACAGGACAGTAAATGAACAGGACAGTAAATGAACAGGACAATTTGTTAAAATAGCGTTATAGTACTACTTCCAAATTTATGGCGTGTTATGGTGCTGGCTACAGCTTTCAATGGATTTACGAATGCATATTTATGTTTAATTCAAATAATATATTTTTATATATAAATATTAGCAAGAAATGTAAATCGAAATATTTTTTTGCGGCACATTAAATGATTTGACGTAGAAAATTTTTTTTGTTTTTATTGGTTACCGAAAATTTGGTACTCGCTCAAAAAAAGGTTTAATAAATCCAATGGCAGCTAAATGGTGGAAACTCCTTGCTTTAAACCAATTCAAAAGCATTAAAATCTCCGTTATTCAGCATGTACAAACTTTTTATGTTTATACACATGTATTCACAAGTAATGCAATTAAATTTTTAACTTGTCGCTGTTCAAATATGAAGCAAGCGAAAACCTTAACTTGGGTAGAACTGAAGCTTCAATACTCTTCACAAGCATATAACAAATTATTGTCAAATCTTTTAATGCTATAGTGATAATTTGAAGACTTCATTCCAAATTTAGGGTAGTTAGCTCGCTAATTAAAATTAAAATAAGATAAAGCCTTAATTCGGTACCAGCAAAGTTTCCAGCTGTAAATTTAGGTAGGTATTTGTAAAATCTAACAGGCAAGTTTGTTGGAGCCTTCCCCAAATTATAATTATACGAACTGAAATAACTGTGCTTTTCATGAAAAATCCCAAAAGTGAGTGGTGAGTTTGCATGAGGATGCCCATTAGGGCGGCTCATTAAAAACTTTTTTTCGAATTTGGGACGCTAATAGAGCTTAAAAGCTGTGTACACATGGATTTTCTGGACATATTGGAAAATTTCTACAATACTGTGAAAGAGGTTCATAGCAATACCCTGTTAGCTTCCAGGAGTAGAGGGAGGGACTCGAGTTGCATCCACCGCCACGAGGTGAGTCCTGGGCCCTTACGATTCACACAAGTGAATCTAAGGTGTCAAAGAGCTGCAAATATCACATAATTGTTAAAAAAAAAAAAAAATGGTTGCCTGTAAAGTCGGTTTACGGACGATAATTTTACGTGATAACGTCATAAGAAAACATTGATGAAAAATTGCATACTTTTATGAATTGAATTGAATTATTATCACTGAATTATTATTATTTTGTATAACACAAAGAAGGAGTTAATTGAAAATTATATTTTTTTTCGATAAATTCACATTTATTTGCACTCGTTAATTCAAATGTCAACAAATACGCCAATAAGATATATATAAGCATATACAAAAAGACAGACAACACAGCGCCGCACCCCACCGCTCGCTAGCTAACACTAATACGCAATCACACACACACATAACTTAAGCCGATGCTTAACAAGACGAACGGTTTGGCCGATCGTGCCTTGCCTGTTTATCGCCTGTTTCGCGCTTTTGCTTGCACGCACACATGTACATGTGTACATGTGTGACAAATGAGTCATGCTTCTACGCTAAATCGATTTAAAAAAAAAAAAAAAAATCGATTTTAACTTTTGCCACGCAGAAGTCAGTAATGGGCGGATTTTATGGAAAAAAGATCCGATTTTATTACTTTTTTCGACGTTTTGACAGAGTTCTCTAGAACAGGTATAGAGTACCAC
This sequence comes from Leucophenga montana, assembly GCA_035044765.1. Classification (NCBI taxonomy): domain Eukaryota; kingdom Metazoa; phylum Arthropoda; class Insecta; order Diptera; family Drosophilidae; genus Leucophenga; species Leucophenga montana. The sequence continues at coordinate 26,225 of JAWNNQ010001116.1, read as the reverse complement.
TTTTGACTAGTAAAAGTTAGAAAGAGGTACAGAAAAAAATTGCAATAATTCCAACTTTTTCGCACATTTATCTAAAATTTTCGATTTTTATCATCAATGCGCAGAAGGAGGGCATCGTCGCACAGCAAACGGATTTTGCCCACGTATTCGGGACATGTGTACTCAGCTTTCAAGCCCTATTAGCGTCCCAAATTCTGCATAAAATGCAGAAATTACACAGGTTTCCCAATACGTAAGGCGTTCGTCCATAAACCACTAAATTACATTTTATATTTACATTTGATATTTAATGTAATAAGATGAGTTTCAATTAGAAATTCAAAAATTGGGCAGAAAGTTTCTATGGAGGCCACCCCTAAAAGTGAGCGCTTGATGTTTATGTGAACCATCCTTCCATAAGAAGCCGCCATGCCAATATTTAAGGTGATATTGACTGCAATAAAAACGTTTTCCATACAAAAATGCAAAATTGGGGAGGTTTGTATGGGTGCTACCTAAGAAAGTGGGGGATTACAGAGAGTCTCTTCATAAGAAGCCATCATGTCAATTTTCAAATTGATATTGACAGCAATAAAAAAATTTTCATAAAGAAAAGGCAAAAGTGGGCGTATGATTTGTATGATGGCTACTCAAAAAGTGGGGCGATCACACCTATTGATGTACTGGGTGTCTCAAAAGAAAGTTCACATTTGATTTGCGGATTGCGTGAACGCAACTATTCCGAGGGGCGCGGGGGTATGTCAATCGGTAGCCTAGCTTTTGGGAATTTAATCGCTATGGAGCGTTTCTCGGGAGCGGACGTGAGTTTTACAAAAACGGTAATTCAGCGACTGTAGCGAGTAGAAAATTCTATAGTATACGACATGTTCGTCATTTAAATGATGCGCCAAGCCCTCGACTCATTGGACTCAGACTCGACTCAGAAACCCCCACATTCGCCTAAAGTGACCGTATGGGCTGCGATGTCGGCGCGAGGAATTATCGGCCCTTACTTTTTTGAAGATGAAAGGCGACGCACAGTTACAGAGTTTTCAGAGCGTTATGTGGAGATGTTAGACGACTTCTTCGTGTCTGAAGTGCAGAACTTTCCTGCTTATGGTATTGGGGCTATCCTAAGAAGTGGACGTGGCGTGTCAACGGCGTGCTAACTGCCTCTAAAAGTGGTCGGGACGCACCCATTAATAATTGTGTCTTGGGTCTTCTGTCCATAAGAATCCACCATGTCAAATTGCAAGTTTATATTAACTGTAATAAAAAACCAATTTATCCAAAATCCGAAAATTGTGTGGTGGGTTTATATGGGTACTACCCTTAAAAGTGGGCGAGACACGCCAATTATTATATATGTGCAGTTTTCGATCATAAGTATCCACCATATCACCCGCCATTAACTGTAATAAAAATGCTTTTCACACAAAACCGAAAAGTGGGAGTTGGTTTGTTATATATTTGCAGCATAGGAACATAAAAAGTCTTCATACCTGAATTCAGATCGATGTCTTAAAAACTAAGCGACAAGTTCTGATTCACATAGACGATCAAACGGACATGGCTATTTCTTATACATATATACTTTCTAGGGATTCCGATGCCTTCTTTAATGCGTTACAAAATTATAATACTATTCGCACTACTACGTATGAAGGGTATAAAATAAAACAAAACAAAACAAAACAAAAAAAAAAATTAAAACTTGAAAAGAAAAATGCAACATGCATATTTCAAAAATGTATAAAGAGAAATATTTGTAAAATATACAAAGAGCATAAAAATAATGATATAAGTGTGACGCACGGATGGAAGAACATACGGGGACTGATGAACTGACGGATAGTCGATTGAGCGCTTTATACCGAGGAGCGCAACTGAAATCAAATTACATGTCAACTGCAAAAGCGAGACCAGAACCCAACGCTGGAAACGAACAAAAAAAAAAAAAAAAAAAAATGGGGGAAGGACGAAAAGGACGAATATCGAATCGAATTATGTATGAATGCAAAAAAGGCTTAACAAATTGACAACTTTATGCGAAGCAAAAGCGTCGAGCGAATATCAAGGACTCAAACTGAGCGTTCGTTCTTAAATGGCAGCGACATCAACAGCGACAGAGGCGATGCAATTGAATACTTTTGCGCTTTTTGCAGTTTAAATTTTTAATTGAAATTGCAAATTGATGTCAGAATTCGCACATGTATGTAAGTGTACATGTGTATGGGTACTGTGTGTATGCGTAATGATTCAATCATGGAAGGCATGTCAGCGTGTGCGAGAGAAAAAGTGAGAAAAAGAGAGAAAACTGTATGCACTTTATTTCAAAGGTGCACAGATACATTTGTATCTGCATGTATCTGCATGTGGCTGCATGTGGCTGCATGTGTTTGTGCGTGTTGAGGTCAGCTGGCTGAACTGGCATATGGTCGACTTCTGCATTATTAACAGAGCATCGAACAAATGGCCAGCCAGACAGATCAGAGAGACAGTCCATTGCCGAGTCTGAAGGACAACGCCATAGCAAACGCTTTCTTCAATCGACGTTTCCAATATGCCTCCAGCAACAGCCATGTTGACAATTATTAAAGTAATAGCAACATTATATAGAGTGACTTCTTAGGGGTATGTTTTTCGAATCATACTCTTTCCAGCCAATTTGACAGCTGCCAACAATTTGGCCTCAATTGGGTTTGCCATTTTACAAATAAAAATATACGTACGAAGAATTTACTATTTAAACACCAACACACTAATGATATCCAATTATGTTTGAATTTTATATGTGTTATAGCTTTCGATATAGTGTATCACTAAAAAAAAAACATCCTATACATATTACGTATTACTAATAAATATAATGATACTTAAAAAATGTAATTGCATTCGTTTCAGTTATCATAAGTATCTGATTCATCCGTTTTATGTATAGGGATTGCAATTTTTTAACTAACCAGTATGGTGACGTTCAAGTATTACGTAACGCAGTGTGGGCGAGGCGGGATTATCGATTGGTGCAAAGTGTTACAAGGGGGAGGAGGAGGTAATTCAGTACGTAACATTTCTCAAGTTATTTTAACAGTGATCAATATAATACTTGTATTTATTTAGAATGTTGCGATATTAAAAATTAGCAAAATCGAACAATAATTATTATCAACAGGATTTGTAAAACTTGTGGGAATTATCGGGCACATCATACAAATCAATGTGGAAGGAAAAGAAAACCTTGACTTCCACGCCATGTTGCTGCTCAACGTGCTGGAGAACTTAAATGGGCACTGAATCAACAGCACTCCGATGAAGATGCTTTGAAGATGAATTGACGAAGAGGAAATTGATGACGAGTACATCAACCAATTAAGATTTAAAAAAAAAAACCCTGTCATAAAAAGCTTTGGTCCCAATCTATGACAAAAAAAAATGCATTTGCATCGACAATTTTTCTCGTTACTTTCTTTTATTCATTCTATGGTTTTTGCGTTGTACCATATGGGCAAATGTACTTTTTCTGATTTTTCACATCACTGTAAGTTTTTACATATTTTAATCTTACTCTAACACTATAATACAAATAAAACATTTCTTATAACTTAAATGCGTAAAACAGTTCAACTACAAATTGAGATATGCAGGCAATTCTGGTTCTCACTTTCGGGAATAGTTTGCGAAAGTAAATTATTTATATGTTAAATTTCACCTATTTTACGATTTCACTATTTGAAATCAACTAGCATGAGCCAGTAACTCTGGCCTGTTGGTATTGTTGTGAATAAGTATGTCTATAAAAAATAAAATAATTTATTATTGTCAGGAGAAGGTTCTTATGAAAGAAAAAATTATGAAAGTTGAGCGGAACATTACAAAATTAATTACTTAACATTAGAAATTAATATATATGTACTTATAATTCACAAAGAGTTTTAAAAATAATATGCATATTATACATTAAATTACTGTTGCAATTTTGAATGTTAATCCATCCCAAGTTCTTGCCCACCAGAGTCCTCGTCCAACATACACAAATACAATAAAATAACAAAAATTAAATGTACATATGTAAATATTAGAAAATTGATATACTTGCTACGTTATAATAACTTTAATTAGTTTTAGTTTTTATATGTAACTTGTCAAGCTACCACTTAAGTAGCAGAATACTTGTAGCTTAGTAGACGGGTGGAAGGGACAGGATAAGAGGGGAAGGAAAATTGGTTTTAGAGTAAAATGGCAGGTGGAAGCTGGGACAGCGGGGAGCTGGGACGGGGCGAATGTCGGGCAGTGGGAAGGTTTGGGCAGTGGGAAGGAGTGACAGGGGAAAGCTGAAGCAAGGGGATGGGCAGCAACGCGCCGGGTACCAGCTAGTCCATTATAAATATGTGAGAGGGTTAAGAACTAAGCTTAGACTTGTTTATCTTAATAGTTTTTCTTTTACTGCTGACATCATTATCTTTACTAGAACTTGGCTTGGGTGGAGTTCTTTTATCAGTCAAATCGTCTCTATTCATTGAGGAAATTAGTACAATCTACCAGGACATTGAATTTATATGTGTTAAAACTTCTTTTCGTTCTTTCAACATATACGTATACAATACATGCTCATACATTACTGCTTCTTCGAAGATGAGCATTTATTGTCAGCATGTCACTGCGATTTCATACATCGCCACTCTTTAACATGAAAAAGATCATCTTATTATTTTAGATGATTTCATTCTAACTAATATAAGATGGTCAAATTTAATTGATACATCTATACTGAATCCTGTAAAGAATGACTATCCTGATAGACTTTTTGAATTGTCCATGCAGCAGTGCAACAATGTTCTCAAAAGCACTGGAAAACTTCTTAATCTGGTTTTTGTTGATGTTGGTTTTGATGTATTTATTAATAGAATTGCTGCTATTACAATGCCGGAAGATAATCATCATCCAACATTAGAAGTCTTTTTTTGAGGTTGACTTTATTTGTCGTTTAAACGAAAAAAAAAACTATTCGTTTCAATCTATCCACAAAGTTATGTAAATTTCCATCTGTTTTGAAGGAGTCTTTTATTGTCCCGTTATATAAAAAGGCCAGCAAGTCTGATATAGCGAATTATAGAGAAATTGCTAAGTTCAATGCTATTAAAAAGCTCTTTGAAAAAATCATTAGTGACCAATTGCAGCAGTCGTTAAAGTTTGTTGTGTGTCCTTTTCAACATGGTTTCTGTTGTGTTCCGAGAGATAGAAGAAACGATCGCGTAGTGCGTTAAATGATGACTGTTTATTTAAAATTTAGCAAACTGTATCAATACATAATTATGCGTATTTGTTAGTGATGTGTGTTTACATAGATATGTAAGTAATCGAAATAGTACAGATAATCGAATTATATTTATTAGGCAAATATAGTATAACAGTTTCGTTAGAGGCAAATCCATATTAATATGGGTCCCAGGGCATGTAGCAATACCTCCAAATGAAATAGCTGACGGGGTAGCCAAAAGAGCGGTCACTCAAGGTAAGTGTATTACTGTGCAATACAGTATAAGTGAATTTGTAAGATTTTTAAGGAAGTTGGTTCTTAATGATTGGAACAATCAATATAGAATACAGTATGCCACACAGGGCACATTTCTTTTAGATCTGTACAACCCACGGTACTAGAGAAACCGTGGCACATTAAAAGCCAACTTTCATCATATGGGATTAAGGCAATAAGCCGACTCATGTCTGGTTACTTCTTTGACAATTTTTTTCTGCACAAAATAAATGCAACGGACTCGGACTGGTGCAATGACTGTCACAATATTAACAGCAGCAGAACATGAAAATTTCTTTGCTGGAGTTTCGGTAATCAACGTTTAAATTTTAGCATTTTCACTAAAGTGAAATCTATTAAAGAACTTGTCGATAGTAAAAATTAATCTTTTCTCTGTGAACTGGTGGATTTTGTTGACAAAGCTCGCATCAAATTTTAGTACGTTTTGGTAAAATTACCGGTCGAAACAAACAATTGTGCTGACTGCACAACTTCCAATCGTGTTAACGCCCTGGGACTGCCATACGCATCACCAGTACACTGTGCAACCCTGGCAATATAAGTGTGCAAAACGCTTAGCCAACACTTGCTCAGACCATATGTGCTGAGTTAAATCACAAAAAAAAAAAACAAAAAAACCAAATCCATTACAACTAATCTTTGAGAATTTTCCACTGTTGTAAATAATGGTTTTGAGTCGGGTTGCCAAACTGTTGTTTTTTATACTGACTTCAGTAAAGTTTTTAATAGTGTGCATGACAATCAGCTTTTATTCAAATTAAAAGCAATAGGGTTTCATTTGTCTCTTTTTACTTGGATTGAGGCATACTTATCCAATAGAACACAAAAAGTTTTATTTAATAATTATTTGTCTAAAGCTATTTTTGTTTCTTCTGGTGTTCTCCAAGGGAGTCACCTAGGTCCAATATTTTTCAACAATTTCATTAATAATCTTCATTTGTCTATTAATCATGGCCATACTCTAATATATGCAGATTATGTTAAATTACACTTGTCGTATTCTTCTGTTTTGCAACATAGTTTATTGCAGACTGATTTGGACTAACTACATATAATGTATGACGTTCCATCGCAGAAAATCATTTATAGGAATATATTTTTTAAATAACATTATCCTTAGTATGGAGTTTTGTTTTAACGCTCTAAGTATACTTATGGAACCTAAACTTATTTGGAATAATCACATTTGAGCAATAGTAAATAAAGCAAATGGTGTTCTTGACTTTGTTAAACCTTGGTCTAAGGAATTTAATGACCCTTATATCAAAAAAAAAACCCTACATACTTCTCTTGTTCGTCCGATTTTAGAGTTTAGCTCCTATATTTGTAACCCATACTATACTATGCACGAGGAACGTATTGAGTCAGTTCAAAAACAGTTTCTTCTTCTTGCTTTTAGGTGTCTCAATTGGGATCCCGGAATAAATCTTCCATCCATTCATGACAGGATAAAATTAATTGATCTCCCAACCCGCTTATAACTCCGTTCTAAGCTTTCTGTTGCTTTTTTTCATAAAATTCTTATTGGGAAGATTGATACTCCCTACTTGCTTCAGTCCATATCACTAAATGTCACCATTCGGCCAACTCATCACTTCGTGCCAACAAAGTTGCCCTTTTTGTTCGACAACTTACGCGCTCAATAACTCACTACGATCTCTCTGTTTTATCTACAATAAATTTTCGCCTTGTTTCTCATTTAATTTGTTTTTGAACTATGTAAAAAACTCTGAACTGACAAATCACTATTCAATAAGTTTTTAAATTTCATTTAGCAGCTTTCCATTTTCTGACTGTCCTTCTTCTTGTTTAGGTTAGTTAAGTTAATGTATAAACTTTAAATAATAAAAACTGCACTCCACTCATAACTCAAGGTAAGTGATTTTAAATTTTAAAATCATCTCATACGTGAAAAATTTACAATTTTATCGAATCACTTTCGCCAAATTTTTCCGAAAATGAGAACCGGAACCGGCCTGATTATTCAGTAAACGTCAGCAATTTAAGGTTTGTCTGCGATATTGATAAAAGAGATTGGTAGGCCAACTTTAAATACCATCCACGGTCTCCATCTTATTCAAACATGAATAACTTATTTAAGATCAATGTTTTAAGTGTATATTTTGAATTGGTGGTACTCTATTTAATATACCCGTAAATTGAATTTCGTTTTCAAATTGATTTTTAAAATCAATTTCACTACCTTCAAGCTCAGGTGCTTCTCTTGATTCACTCGACGAACAAGCATCATCTGTAAAAGGTTTATACAGTTGATCGACAATAGTATATTCGACGATTTTTAGAACATCTTTGCGACTGAAAGGCTTACAAAGTTTGTTGGTGCTGCTCGCACCATTGTGTAGATATTGGAGAAGGGCATAAAAACTATTCTGTCGTATCTCCATTCGTTTTGTTATGGCTTCGCAGTTGTAATGAGGGGAGGTGGTAACTCAATTATGATGGAAAGTAATACAAGTAGGGGCGAGGATCCAAGGCTTAGATGTTAGCATATATGGTTTTCGATGTGTAATTATCGTGCTGATAACGAATATGCTTGCTTGTTGAAGGCGCTGCAAAACGTGACTACACAAGAATGAATGCCGCAGTCGTGACTTGGCTTCGGAATACTTCGGAATACCCTGCCGCATTTCGGTCTATATTAAACAATTTTTGTTTTAAACATTTACATTTTTGTTTTGCTTATAGCCGTATGACACAGGAATAATATGATCATATTATTTCCCTTTTATTTCTTTTGTGTTAATAAAAACGACAGAGTGTACGAAAGGGATAGATATACATGCATTCAGCGACATTTTTCACGACGAGTCGTATAGGTCCCACATGACTTTTGTTTATGTTTTATATTAAAATATACAGAATCAATATAGGAAAGCATTTTAAAAATGCATTGAGTATATTCACCATTTACGCATGACATGCTAACACAATTGTCTTTTCATTATTCAATATTGTTCTTTTTATAACATTCACACATAGTGTGAAATGGTATTATCAGTTTGTCTGAAAGTTTGTAATGCATTAAAGGAATAAAGTAAATATATTCTTGATCAGCTCGACGAGACGAATCGATCTAGCCGTGTCCGTCTGTCCGTTATCCTATTGATCGTGGACAGACGGATTTTTATGGTATGCAGTTGAAATTGTGCAGGTAAACTTCTTTTTATTGCAGTTTAATGGCGGTGTCAAGATTGACCCGCCACGCCCACTTTTTGGGGTAGCCCATATACAAACTCACCGCCCACTTTAGACTTTTTGTATGAAAAACATTTTTATTGTAGTCAATATCAACTTAATAATTGATATTGTAACTTAAAGTAGACGGATGCTTGACATATACATTAATGGATGGAACCCGCCCACTATTTGGGTTAGCTTCCATACAAACCTACTGCCCACTTTTGACTTTTTGTACGAAAACTTCTTTATTAAAGTCAATATTAGGTTGAAATGCAATGTGGTTCCTTTTTATGGTCAGTTGCTTAATATACATAAACTAATGGGCGTGGCCCGCCCACTACTTGAGGTAGCCCCCATACAAATCCACCGTGCAATTTTGTGTTTTTTATGAAAAAATTCTTCATTTAGAGCAATATTAGCTTGAAATTTGATTTTGTGGATTTTAATGGACAACCGCTTCATATACATATACAAAGGGGCGTGTCCCGCCCACTTTTGAGATAATCCCATATAAACCAACAGGTCACTTTTATGCATTTGTATTGAAAACGTCAATATCAACTTGAAATTCGATATGGCGGCATCTTACACATCTACTACATCGCTTCATACACATCTACTAGTGAGCGTATACCACCCACTTATTGGGGTAGCCCCTCTTTAAACCTCCACTTTTATGTATTACAATACTATTTAAAGTTGCGTGTGAATGGTATTAGAGCTTCGGTTCAACCGAAGTTAACGTTTTTTCTTGTTTCTAGTTTTATTGTGTACTAATACAGTTTTTGTGTTTAGAGTGACCAAATTAAGAAATAATGCAAAACACCGTAAAAATTTAGATAAATATACTATTTTTGCCGAACGGTTGGTACTCTGTCATTTTTGGGTGCAGCTTTGCCTTATCTTTCGCATAGATGCTCATATGCGCGTATATATGGTATTTTTCCTCATTTTTGTCCACCTGGTTTTTGTTCCACTTTTTGATGCAGCTTTATTTCAACCTCTCAGACCAGTAGAATGTTTGCTTTGTCTATTTTCAGATCTGCTCTAACAAAAATTAAAGAGAAAATATATGCTTGACGTTTTTTCTTGTTTTTAGTGCGTTGTACAAAATTACAGAGAAACAATTCATATGTTGTCAAAACACACATTGTTCTAATTAGCGAAATAGTATCAACTTTTACGAAATCAGATGCATATACTACGATTTTGATTTTGTTTAAGAACACATTGACGCTTTCACCATATTCAATTCACACAAATATTGACTTGATTATTTGAGATTGTCGATGTGTCGGTTTTCAACAGTGTTTCACAACTAAATATTAAATACTTTTACAACAATAAAATATTTCACTTGCAAATAAAGTAGAGTTGATATTATGCATAGTATAACAATTTATGTGTAATTAAATCGAATATATACAAACAATATACGAGTGAGTATCTTTGTGGGTTCGTTTTATAAATATGAAATAAATTTGAGGCATGCTTATACTAAATTTAAATACATGCATATACAGTTGTAAGTATATAATAAATACACATAACACATGATGGAAAATAATTTGCTCGCAGACAACAGACGACAGTGAAGAAACAATAACAAAATATGTTTGTCTATGCACAGAACGACTCGCAATCCTATATTTAAGTCTCCTTCTTTGGCTTTAACCGCTGCTGCTTCTGTTTCTAGTATGCTTCAGAAATATTTGTAGTCAGATAGCCTCATACATGCATTGTAACGAAATGTCGGAAGAGCTATTTGACTCCGATTTCGGTTTGTGGCCAAGTGAAATTTATATGCCCAGACATAATGAACTTAATGCATTTGCACGTATGATCGACCGACTGCCCTTCTAGGCACTCCACGCTCCCCAGTCATCCCACCAATTATTACCGCACAGCTCGCGTGCCCAATTTCAACACTAAGTTTTAAGGTACAGTAACTTTAGTAGTAATAGACGTCCTAAACCTGTCCAAGTCTGAGTGAGCTAGCAAGCGAGCGGGCGAGTAAACGCCTGAATAGCAGCCTGGCCTGCATGTCTAAGCGCTCCAAAGAGCCTTTAGGCATATTTAACTGACGTCGCCGTTGTCGACATTGTCGTCCTTGCTGTCGCTTTCTTTGGTCACACAAACTGTCTCAGCAAAGACTTCCGTCCGTGCATCTATATGCGACGATTTGTTGTCCTTACGTGTGCTTCATAAGGACGAGACCAAGAGCAGGGACTAGAGCAAACTGAAAACAGCATGAAATTCATATTATAAATAAATTATGCAATTATAATTACACAAGAAAACTACTTGGGGCAAAATAAGTTGCATATACACAGTATAGACGACAGACACACTGGTAAAGATACAAATTGCGCAAGTTGTAGACTAAACAAGGACGAAGCGAAGAGAAACATGCAGGCGGTTCTTCATTCCGGCAGACAATCAGACAGTCAGCCATGTTGCTGCTTAAGAACTTACACAGGACAATTTAAAGTTTTCATGCTGTGCGCGAATTCTGAATTGTAGGTTGGAATTTTTAAGACTAAATACTAGAATATATAGTAGAATAACCACACAGCAGCACAGTCAGAGGTCTGGCAGTCAAACATACGTTGATAGAGAGAGTGAGAGAGAGAGAGAGAGAGAGAGAGAGAGAGAAAAGGGAAATAAAGAAAGAAAGAATAAGATAGAATTTAAAGAATGAGAAAAAGAGAGGGAGAAAAGGATAGACTGAGCTAAGGACGTTGCACATAAATAAAAACTAGTAACAGTCACAATCGGACAGTTTGGCATTACAATCACAGGCACAAATAACGCCACTTGTACAGAAAAAATAATTGCATTTTATGTGCTTCTATTAATTCCGTTCGTGAAATATCAAATTCTCAGTTTAACATTTGCTCATTATTTTTGCATTAACAATCGAACGCGACATTAAGTAATTTTTGAAATCAATTATTGCACCATTCACACATAGTGTGAAATAGTATTATCAGTTTGACGGGAAGTTTCTAGATATTTGAGAAGACATCGTGGACCCTATAAAGTAAATATATTGTTCTTATGAATGGCAGTTCCATACAAATAAACTATTGGGCGTGTCCCGCACCTTTTTGCAATAGCTCCATACAAATCCAACGCTGACTAATATCGTTCCATCTTATTGTAGTCTATATTATCAAACAATTTGACGTTGCTGTTGACAGACAGGCGCTTCACGCTTTTGGGGTAGCCTTCATAGAAACCCACTTTATAGCTGCTATACGAGTAGAAATTTCGTGTGAATGGTGTCCATTTTTGACTTTTTGTAAGAAAACTTCTTTATTCAAGCCAATATTAGGTTGATATGCAATGTGGTGAATTTTTATGGTAACCCGCTTAACATAAATAGACTAAAGGGTGTGACCCACTTACTTTTTGGGGAAGCCCCCATACAAACATGGCGCCCAATTTTGCGTTTTTGCAAAAAAAAATTTACATACACTAAAGGGCGTGGCACGTCCACTTTTTAGGGGAGCCCCCATACAAACCCAGCGTGAAATTTTTTGTTTTTGATTTGGTGGATTTTAGTGGATAAGTGTCTTTGTACTTGTCTTTTGTGATTACCTTATGGAGACGGGCTGCTTCGTATAAGTTTGTTGTATTCATTTATATATGATCTGTGTTCCTTTCACCTACCGAAACTTTTCGCTCGGTTAAAGCCATGTGATCCCTGTGATATCATTGCTGCCCCAGTCGATGTGATGTGCAGCCGCATTACATTTAACAGTTTTCGGGTTTTTTTTGCGTCAGTGCTCCGTTATCCGCTGTATCCGAAGCGGTGGTATATTCTGGGAAGTAGGCCGAGGCAAGGACATTTTCCTGAGTTCTTACTCCTGTGGAGATTTATACCAACACATCTGTTAAATCCCTCGAAATAAAGTTTGTTAGCTGAAGAGAATTGACAAACTTTATTTCGATGCCATGCGAGGCAATGCGAGGCAATTCTGCGGAGTGGTCGTAGATAAACTTACCATTTTGACAGTTAAGTCCAAGAATTTTGCCACACCGGAGACAGGGTAGGCTCTTTCTCGGCGAAAATACTGCACAATTTGGTGCTCACCCTTATGTTGCTCACGTGTTGTCAATGAGATTTTCGCTGACAAGACTCTCTTTCTTGCCCGCTTGGGACCCCTTTTCCTGAGTCCCTCTTGGTGAGGGGGTTCTCCAGCCGCGACGTCCTGCTTTGGCAACACCTTCCTAGTTTGGCCAGCCGCTGGCGATGCAATTGCACTTCCACCTTCCATGCTGGACTGCCTGATCCTGTAGCGATGGCACCCGTCTTTGCCACATCGCTAGCAGCTTTTTTATTAGTGGAAGGCTGGAATTCATCGCGACTGCTGTGGCTCCATCTGCAGCTGTACCAACTCCGAGGAGCCTACCTAGCCGGGTTTGTTGTCATTGACATTCACATTTATTTGTCTGAACATGCATGCAATAACCCTTTTAATTTCCGTTACGGCCGCATATGACGCATTATACTCGACTGATAGGATCAGATGAAGTTGTGGGCCATGTACACTGCGCTGTACCACATGCCACAGCGAGGTTGAGATTTTGTTCTGGTCCCGATGGTCCCCATAACCTTCTATACCCTGACTATTACAAATAAAAACACATTTTCTCAAATTGTGTGTCGATCAGTGTCGGCTTACTATATGTTTCTGAAAGAGGAAATATTACGCTTTAAAATGAATGCAATACATTTTTTGAAGAAGTTGGATTTCCAAAATGAGAATTAATACACCTATCTGAAAAATTAAAATAGCTTAAAAATGTTCACAATACCCGAAGATATGATAAATTAAACTTGAAAAATAATGTCAAACCATTTCGGTTGGACAAAAATTTACAAAGTTTAAGATTCTGTAAAATTTATATTTGTAAACATTTCTTAACAATAGTTTGGTTACCTTATTTAATGGATTTCAACTGAACATTAAGCTAAAAGAAAAGTACAACTTTTCAATAACAACAAAAATCAAATTTTGTCCAAGGAATTTTGATTTCAGCGAACTAAATGTCATGCAAAATGTTCTATTCTAAAAGTCCTGTTTACTTTTGGAATGCTTCTTGTATATACACTTGACCGAAAAATTCTTCGTACACCACCAAACAAATTGAAATTTTAACTTTAATCGCAAAAACTTTGTTTTATTATATAATTTATTAATTTCTGTTAACAAAAAATATTTGTACAGCACAGTTTTTTAATTAATTTTATGATACAATATGTAAGAAAAGCACTACCGCAATAGTCTGCGTACAGCTGCATACAAGAAGCGTGGAATGAGCGCATATGCAATTACAGTAAGTCCCCAAATGCTAGATGTCCTCGACTGATTTTTTATATTATAAAGGAGCCAGAGCTTTACTGTGCTTGGGGTCGGTGTTTTGCTGAAACCAAAATTCTTCCTGTAGCCCCAACTGTGGGGAACTTTGCATCAAATTATGCTTCAAAACGTGGATATAACTACTTTGGTCTATTATTGATTCAATAAATGCTAGTTTTCCATACACCCCAAACCACAAGTTCTGCTCCAACATTATTTACGGTTGGCAACAATTTTTCCTTTTCAAAGGCCGTTTGCTCGTTCTTAATACCCTAAAATACAAAATTTGCTCTCAAATTAAAAACCTTGTTCCAAAACTCTGGGGGCTTGGAAACGTACTCATTTCCAAACTACATGGCGCTTCTGCTTATTTACAAATGAGTTATGTGGCTTCTTACGGAACCATGATACTCGCACCCAGCTTTTATAAAAAATTTCACAGAGCTATGTCATCGGAAATGATTTTTGAATACCTCTCTTCAACTTCTAGTTTCAGTGGGTGAGCAGTCAACCTTGGATTCTGTCGCACAAACTGAATGTCGCTTTTTTCTCTCTCGTTTTATTAGGAAAGATGGACCATTTGATCGAGGTGTTTGACAGGATGGAACCCGTTGAAGTGTAGTTAGTTACAAGTCTTTGCATTGATGAGTGAGCTCTGCCCACTAGTTTTCCAATTTTTCATTAGGAGTTTCCTTCAAGCTATACATAGCTTTAAAATAATTTTTGCCCATCTGTACAAATTTGATTACCGTTGTTGTCCATGGCGATATTAACATCTTTTTTGAGACTCAAATCGATTGAAAAAGTTGAACTAAAATTCCAAAGTGAAAAAAGCGTTTCTTAGAATATTTTTAGGTAGCGGTAAACGCATATACGCTCATTCCACGCTTCTTGTATGCAGCTGTACGCAGACAATTGCGGTAGTGCTTTTCTGACATGTTGTATCATAAAATTAATTAAAAAACTATGCTGTACAAATATTTTTTGTTAACAGAAACTAATAAATTATATAATAAAACAAAGTTTGACTCAATACAATCAATCATTAGCTGAGATATTTGCGATTAAAGTTGAAATTTCAATTCGTTTTGTGCTGTACGCAGACTTTTTCGAGCAAGTGTATATATATATATATATATATATATTTTGATTGAAATAACGATATAATTTGATACGATATCATGTGAAGGGTATTAGAAATTTGGTGTCATTGAAGTTAATATACTTATATTTCATTGTATTGTGTATCGCGTACAGAGTTTGCTACTGAAAGTGTGACTTTGTTTGTAGCTGTATTTATATCTGTGTGTGCGTGCGCGTGGGTGTATCTGTGCTGGCAGACATTTACAAAAGCAAATAAAATTTTGCAATTTATTCGCTATCGCTGCCAACTGCCACAATAAAGTGCAATTCTTCGCAGCTCAGTACAAAAGCGAAAGGGTTAGTTACGGAGATAAAGGAATAGAGATGTGCAAGAAAAAGAGATAGGGAGAATAAAGGCATTTGCATTTGTTGCTGCAGTTGTTACTATTACAACAACACAATCAACAGCGATATCAACATCAACATCAACTGCAGCTGTTATTGTTGTTATTGGACTGCTTTTCAAACTTGACGCCGCGTTGCTTCATGTTGCTTTCATTGTTGTTCCTACTTTTATATTTCGATAACAACAGGCAATGGGCTTATACAAGGGTCGGCGCTCGATATGTTACCAATTAAAAATGCTGTAATTTTGGCCATTTTTTTTTTTGCTTTATAACTTTAGTATATCGTAAAAATATTTCAAATTTTAAGCAAAATATGCCGACGTCGACACCTTTAGCGCGGATAATAGCATTGAATTTGTCCGGAAATGCTTCACGCATGTGGTACGATGGCATTTTATCCCATACTCGGCGAAGAGCAATCTTTAAGACATTGACCGCATCATATTTCTTAGTTGATAGTTTGGAGCATATGGAAAAATTCATTGGGTTTAAGTCTGGCGAATAGGGTGGCCATTGGTGTGAAAATATTAAGCTGGGAACGTTACCTTGTGTAACCTTGTGTGGGGTTTCACTGGCTGTATGGGATGGTGCCGAGTGTTGTTGAAACATCCAATGGTTTCTACCGAATTGTTTATGTGCCCAAAGTAACAAAGCATCGTTTAAAACCTTTTCACGGTAGATTTGTTGATTTCCTTTTCGTTCTGATAACTGATAAAACTTATTCATCAGAAAAGACTACATGGCTAGGCGAATTGCGTTTTATGCAGATGTTAAATCTTGCACTTTTTGCATTTTGTAGGGCTTCTATCGTAGTTATTTTTTTAATATGTGCTCCATGCTACGAGCAGACACATTGAGTTTTTTCGCCAATTGAGCTGCGCTTTGTCGTGGATTACGTTTAATTCTGGCCTTTACCTTTCTAACTATTTCTGTCGATGTTGTTCTTTTTGGATATCTACCTCCATGGTTTTTTCATGCTACCAGTATCATTGTAATAATAATAATAATCCCATATACAAACATTTTGTTCACACTTCAATAAAGTAGCTCATTTACAATGACCGGTTGCGATTTTCCAGCCAAATACAAAGCCATAACGCGGTTGCGTTTGAATTGCATTTCGGTAACTTTTTTCAACTGCGACGTAAAATGATATGCTTCCGTATACTTATAAATAAAATAACAGACTAACGCTTGACAAAACAAGAGCGCGCTGTTATTAGCCGTTTCATTTTTTAGAGCAGCGTGAAGTTGGTAACACTTCGAGCGCCGACCACTGTACATATTGTAACGACCGAAAAAACTGGCATATTGAAGCAAAAATAAGCGAAAATATTAAAACCTAAATCGGTCTAAGGTCCTCTGGTTCTCTATTTAAATGCTTCGTAATTTAGGTGGTGTATTAGTTTGCATTGCACTAGTTTTGATTATGGTGTTATGACACGAGCTAAATTTTGTCCAAATATTCTAAGATTTGTTTGTCTCACTTGTTTGACAATTGAATTTTTCTTTAGTGTGTAGAGGAAAGAACATTGCGTATTTAACTGAAATTTAGTCAAGATTTAGTTGAGTTTTTTGACAAGCAACGGCAAATTCACTGCTACAGAAAGCAATGTCAACTGTTTTTCAGCTTTCAGCGGCAAAAACTGTAAGAGCGGAATATGATTTAAATTCAACAATTTTGAGCACAAGTATTTGTTGACGTTTTGTGCTATAAAATGATTTCTGAAGATTTCTTAAATGAAGACATATAAAAAAATCAAGCCTTTTTCATCTAATCGGCTATTTAAAATACACTTAGGTTCCACACATATGTTGGTAACCGAAATATGTAACGGGGACACTAAATTATATCACTGTGGACGGTAGTCCACGCAAGTGAGGCAAGGCCACCTCAGTGTGGCTTTTGTTCTACAACTTTTCTCAAAATGGCGGTTTTTTGGCGGGAAAAGCTCAAAAAAGCTTAAATTCCAACTGGTAACTGTGGCCAAACGGCTTAATATTTTTCAACGTGTAATAGCTCGTTCGAGAGGTGTTTGGAATGTCTTCAAATAAATGTTATCATGGTGCTGTACAATGCCTACTTAAAGAAATATAGGTCAAAATAAATTTTGAAAAGTACATTTTGCGATTTTGCCGAAAAATGAAACCAAATTTTCGTGCTCATATTTTGAGTGATAATAGTTGGCGAGATTCGGCAAATTATACTATACTTTTCTGTGAAAATTCCGAAAGCTGAGATATACCTATAGCATCGCAAATATAAGATGGCGCAAAATTATTTATTTGTCCTAATGCGTTATACCAATGGCTGTTACATCTGTTATACGATGCGTTGACATAAACCTCTTATACTATTATGATATGGATTTATGCTTGTATAAATATATTAAAAATATATCGTATATATGTAGATATGCATTCGAGAAATAACATATATACGTGTATATAGTATCAAATAAAAAAACCTCTTGACGAGGTAAAAATCAAGTGACGAAAGCATACACAAAAACTACTGATATAAATTTTGTGACGATAAATTTATATTTTTCATGGTTAGAATCGATTGTGATATATAATTAAGAATATTCTTGAGTAGAGAAGTAAATTGGTGTTCTAGTAAAAGACCTGTATTTTATAGTTTAAAAAGTTTAGCAACATGACGAACGCTCAATTACATATTACAATCGATTCCAACCATGAAAAATATAAATATATCGTCACAAAATTTAGATCAGTAGTTTTGTGTGTTTCACTGGCGATTTGTACTTATATACATACATATGCTATTTCTTCATATGAATACATACAAAAATAATCCAAAAATAAAAGTGTGTAAGAGTATAACAGATTTATGTTAATGCTGCGTAACAGTAACAGCAGCTTAACAGTAACAGCCACTTAACAGTAACAGCAGCTTAACAGTAACAGCCATTAGTATGACGCATTAGAAAAAATAACTAATTTTGCATACTCTGGTATTTGTGATGTTATATCTCGGCTCACGGAATTTTCACAGAAAAGTATAAAATATCAAAATGTGCGCAATCTCGCGAAGTTTTATCACTCCAAATATGAGCACGAAAATTTGGTTTCATTTTTCGGCAAAATCGCAAAATGTACTTTTCAAAATTTATTTTGTCCTATATTTTTTTTAGTAGATATTGTACAGCATCGTGCTAGCATTCATTTGAAGGTATTCAAAAGACCTCTCCAACGAGCTACTACACGTTGACAAATATTAAGCCGTTTGATCACAGTAACCAGTTGGAATTTAAGCTTTTTTTGAGCTTTTCCCGCTAAAATCCGCCATTTTGAAAAAAGTTGTAGAAGAAAAGTTTCTTAATTTTTTGTGTACTAAAATCCTGTAACAATATTGGTACAATTTTGGTTTTCTAAAGGATTCAAACACAAAAACACACAAACTTTTTCATTAACGCGTCAAAAATTTGTAAAATTCATAAGTTTTGAGTGGGTGAACCGATTTTTGTGATCTTGGGCTCGTTGGACTCGTCTCGGTTATTGGACTCAATTTTTAACTAAAGATTTGATCATCTAAGATTTCCAAAATTTGTGCCTTCATATACAACCCAGTGTGCGAATAGGCCAGCTGTCTTCACAACCGGCGCCACATACGTATGCATACGTATACATACGCAAAATACATACTTTTTGCTTCATTTCACTCGGTCACGAAACGGTCCGGGAATAACCAGACCAAAAGACAACAAAGAGAAAAGGTTGTTTGTTGAGCGCAAACCGTTTTTCTAAAGAACCGATGCGAACGGTTTCTCTCTGACTCTTTGCTCAAAGTGTCAGTAAAAAACACTTGTTTTCGGATAACGAGAAAAGGTCAACTGCTATTTGCGAGCTCTGATAAATACTGATATGTCACGCCCACTATTTGGCGTAGCCCCATATAAATATATAATCTTGATCAACTTGACGAGACGAGTCGATCTTACTATATCCATCTGGATGTTGTTTCGCATTTTGCGGGTACTAATTTTTAAGATATCCAGTTATAAATCGGTGCATAGACTTATTTTTAATGCAGTCAAATAGAGTTTCTATTTAGACATGCCCTGCCCACTTTTTGGGTTAACTTTCCACCACCCTCCCACTTTGAATTTTTGCATTGAAAACATTTTTAATGCAGTCAATATCATTTTAAAATTTGATATTATAGCTTTCAAAGAAAGTTTCACATCATCGATTATCACTTTATGGGTAGCCCCCATAAAAACCCACACCAATTTTTGTAAAAAAAATTTTCATTTTAAATTTGATATGGTTGCTTCCCATCAGCGGATACTTTATATATCCTTTATAAATGTCTGCGATACCTTTTTTAAAGCGGTAAAGCCCCTCCATTTTTAAGATCTTGCATGAAAAACTTTTTATGACTGGCAAAATCAATTTAAGATTTGATGGCCTTTTATGGACGGACGTTTCACGTAATTATCAATAGAACAAACATTATTTTTCAAATATTTACAGAATATATATTTTATATCATGAATCTATATACTATATGGGGTCTACCACGCCTGCTACTGCCTGTTACATACATTTGCATATACTTGGTATAATATTGGCTCACCAGGCCAGAGTATAAAAACGTATTAACTTGTGAAGGATTTCCCATTAATTGGTTATATTAACTAGATCATTGTTTGTCGATCCGATCCGATCCGATCCTAATCGTATCTTTTTTTTTTTTTAAACTGGTATTTTTAGATACACAGTGGATAGAAATTTGCTTAGTAGATCGCTAGGACTTGCAACAAAAATTGTTTGACTAATTTTAAGCGAAAAAGCATTGACAAATGCAATTCTTTGCTACAAATGGTATTTACGCTCTGAACCACACACAGACGCAGGCAAAATTTGCGGTTTTCCAATTTGCCAAAATAGCTGAAAACACAGAGTCAGGCAAACACACATGCAAAGAGAGGCGAGCACAAATCCTTCGTAATTAACTTGTTTGAAGGCATTAATATTCCAACTTGACTTAAACACAGAAATTCATGCACACATACATGTGCTTGTTCGATAAGGTGAAACGGCAGCAAATGACGTCACAAAAAGCGAAACAACAGCGGCTCACCGCAGAACCAGCGGAAATGACGCTGTCAAAAACACAGATCACGCATACATACACCTACGCTGTGTGCCAAACTTAGTTTGCCTCCAACTCACATACCTCCATTGACATTGGAGCATTCTGCTCGTAATGAATTAAAATAGACTATTACTTGCATGCACAAATACATCAGCGCTACATTTAGTAATTTACGCGGTTTATTTAAAAAACTTTACTCAACTACAAACTGTCTTCCAGTATGCAGTGGATTTTATACAATGCTCTGGAAGCCAAAAATGTAGAAAGTTTGTGCAAATGCATGTAACATTCAGAACGAGGCGTGGCAGTCCCCATAAAGTCTATATTATCTTCATGAGCATATACAGCTGAGTCGATCTAGTCATGTTCGTCGTCTGTCCATCCGTCCGTTTTTCGTCCGTCATTCGTTGTTGTTGCGTAAACCGACGTGGTCGGTTTTCAGCAAATAAATACACATTTTTATAAATTTCAATTAAATAATAAAATGTGCTAAATGTTTAAATCCTAAAACGCAGTTACGAAGAAAATAAACAAAGTTTTACCTTATGATTTGAAGAGTTTATATATGCAATCAACAATTTCACATAACAAAAGGGATTTCTGTGACACTTACGAAATTGATTTACGAGAAGAGATGATTTAGACATATCTGTCTGTCTGGCGGTCTACGTGTTCCTGCACATTTTTCCGTATCAATTTTTGAGATATTTATCTGAATTCAGGTATAAATGTTTATTTTCATCCTAATCTGATAGAGTATGCCAATCGACGTGCCACGCCCACTTTTAGGGGCAGCTCTCATACACACCAACCGACCGCTTTTGGGTTGTGGTAGGACAAACTTATTTATTACAGTTGATATTAACTGAAAATTTTATATGGAGTCTTCTTAAGAAAGAATGTTTTACATATATATCAAGAAGAGTGGCCGCTCATTTTTAGGCATAGCTCCATACTAATCCATCACCCACCTTTTGGTATGTACATATATATGTAGGTTCCCTACAGACTACGAAACCGCTCAGCCGATTTTGATCAAATTTTGTGACAATATTCAAAATAGACCCGCGGGTGATCCTGTGAAGTTTCGTGGCGATTGGATAAACTTTTTTTTTTTTTTTTTTATTATCTTATGTTGAAAATCTTCAAGATAGTTTTAAATGTTAGATGAAGCTTCGTGTGGACAGTTTGAGTTTGCAAGTATGGCCGCATCGTCAGCATATGTAGCCAGAAGCATGTTCTCATTTACTGGAACTGGCATATCAGCAGTATACAAAGTATAAAGGACAGGACCAAGCACACTGACTTGTGGTACACCAGCAGCAATGCGGCGGATCCCTGAGCGCTAATCTTAAACCTCGACTGTGAAGGCACTGTTAAGCAAATACGACTTCAAAAGAAGGAATTGCGATGTAGGCAAAATAGATTTAATTTTCAAGAGAAGGCCTTCAATCCAGACTCTATCAAAAGCTTGCTGTACATCAAGAAAACAGCACAGCTATATTGCTTATTCTCGTAGGCCTTAAGAATATGTTGGAAAACTCTATGCACTTGTTCAGGGGTCCCATGGTGATGCTTAAAGCTAAACTGATGATAAGGAATGGCACTCTGGACGTCCAAAGCAGGTAGCATTCTACCAAGAAAAATTCTTTCAAATATTTTTGGAAAATGTCGGTAGTAAACTAATTGGTCTATAAGACGCAACAAGGTTTTCTGGTTTGCCAGGTTTCGGTATCCTTATAATTACAGCGCACTTCCATTGAGATGGGCAGTGGTGGATGCGAATCATGGTATTGAAGAGTAGTACCAAAAACATTATTGCTTTATCAGGAAGCGCCTTTGCCACTCTGCCATCAATTCCGTCATACTCCGGGGCTTTCTTTTTATTATGCATTTTAATCTGCAGACGAACCTCTGGCGGAGAGATAGGCTTGATAGACTGCATATTTGTGCAGCTCTCTTCCAGAAAATTAGCGGTGTCAGCTAGAT
This sequence comes from Leucophenga montana, assembly GCA_035044765.1. NCBI lineage: Eukaryota > Metazoa > Arthropoda > Insecta > Diptera > Drosophilidae > Leucophenga > Leucophenga montana. The sequence goes on along the minus strand of JAWNNQ010001116.1, from coordinate 3,518 downwards.
CGAAAGGTGCAAAGCGTACTTCGCGCGAGTTCAGCGGCAAATGCCTCAGCTTTCTCTTTATCCGTGCGGCACCAGGAGTTGTTGAAGTCTTTGATAGGCACGTGTCTCAAAGGTTACCTCTTTACGCGACGTGTCGCTTTCCATAAGTTAAACCCATAGTTCTTGTTGGGGTCAGCATTGCGAAGCATGTCATCAAAGAATTCACTGCTTAATACATACAGCAACGTTTTCAACTCAGCAGCAACTCAGTCCAAGATCTCAGCATTTAAAGGTGGGTGAACAATTCAGCAACATCATCCACGTCCTCAGTAGAGCAAAGTTCCATATTAAGGTTGAGAAGCTGGTCAAGACGATGTTGGAAAATCGGCAAGTAAGCTTGTCTTGGCAAAAGCCTCGGCTTATAGGCGTAGACGCACGCAGAAAAGCTGGCATCCACAATAAGTGGTAAATTATCAGAGTTGAGATCCCTAGTGTCAAAGATGCGCAGAAAATTTTTTGGATTTTTTAGATTTTCCTTCCACTTTTTTTTTATTTCAATAAGAAGGAGCATGTGGAAGGTGGGGAAGGGGGAAGGAGTGGCAGGGAAAAGGAGTGGCAGGAGGAACAAGTGGCAGGGGAAAGGGGTGGGCCGCGTACAACGTCGCGGGGAACTGCTAGCAATATATAATTATATAACATAACATAATATAATTAATATATAATTAATGAGCGTGGCCCACGCAGTTTTAGGGGAAATAACGTTATCTTCGGTTGAACCGAGGCTTTAATACCCTTCACAATTGTCCGTTTTGGTCGGCAGGCTAGTGTTTTATTTCAATTGCTAAATTTTTGTAGGTAGCCTTAGATTGAAAATATTTTAATATATTAAATTTATTTTATTAATTTCGATTTTTTGAACTGTAGATAGTATAGAGGATTGTGGATAATTTTGTTGCGCATGGCATTATTGAAAAGAATTAAATTAAAATCGAAGTGAAGGTTGAACAATCCATGCCTTCTATATTTAACAATAATTAGATTCACCTTTTGTATGAAGTTTACTTACTACTTCTGTTTATTAAATTGCGGCCATTTTGGAACTTGTCTTGCTTCTGATTATGAAAACTCTCCATACCAACTTTAAAATCAATATTTCAAAGATTGAGGGAATATAGCGGGCAGTAACGTCCAGACAGAGGGACATAACCAGATCGACTCGTCTTGCCATGGTGATCACGATTCTATATATTTGATGTTTTTTTTTTACTGCGTTGCAAACACTGTGACTAAACAATAATACTATTCATACCCTGTGTGAAAAATAATAAAAAAAAAAACAACAAGAAACATTAACTTCGGTTAAACCGAAGCTCTAATATCATTCATATGAAATTTTAAATCGTCTTATAAAACATAAACCTGGGTGGTTTTCAAGGATATATAGACTTTACTGAAGAAGTTTTTTATACAAAAGCACAAAAGTGGGCGATGGTTTTGTATGTGGCCACCCCAAAAAGTGGGCAGTACACGCCCATTACTGTATATATGAGAGGCAGCCGTCTGCCGTTTTGGACACGCCGACAAGAACGAAATTCATCAACGCCTTATCAAAACTGGGTGTCCCAGCAAATATGACGAACGCTCAATTGCATATTACAATCGATTCCAACCATACAAATAAAATATGCAAAAACGAAATCGTCACAAAATTGATATCAGAAGTTTTGTGAGTCGGAGTAGGGTTGTCTTGTGAGGGAATGAAATTTCCTTTAAATTTCATGCTCACAAAACAGCTGATTATGTCACAGCTGTTCCAATACTAGGGAAGTCAATGCGATCGAGAATGCAACAGAGCGAGATAACAGATAGGTCCAGCAACAGGGTGTTAACAGCGCGTATTGTGTTAACAGCAGAGACAGATTTGGTGAATATAACAGAAGAGGGAAATGCTAACAGAGCAGTAGCAGAACAGTGAACTTCAAGTAATGTTATGGTTGATGACTGATCACTGGCCATTACAAGGCGGCTTAAAACTCATTTCTAGGACCTTTAATGCAAAGGATTTATGAATATGCATGATAAGGGACATTACAATTGCAATACAGGTCGATCCGGAATACTAATTCGATATTATTATCGGTTTAAGTACAGAAAAGCTGTAAAACCAAGTGCCGGAAAGCAAAACAGAGGACTGTTAAGCTTAAATGAACATACGTTAACTGACACAGTTCACTGTAGTCAAGGGAAATAGTTGCTAGGCCCAGGGTATATGGTTATGCATGGAAAATTGGGATGGCATTGCACTGCAAGTGATCCTGAAGATGTAGAAGGGCCAGGATATAAATTAAATGGTTTACAGTGCCGAACAGACAATGTAAAGGAATGCTATGGTTACAGAGGCATGACTTAAACTATTGCAGCCGTTCGAAATATGTAACAGTGCCAATATGTATGCAACTGTTGTAGCTGCAATGATGACGTCATTGGTGGGCCAACAACATTGCCGAAATTTAACGGAACGCCAAAAGTTCAAAGGAAGTAGCGAAATGAACTTAATATGTGGTTGTTATTGGGCAATGTATTTTGTATGAGGTTGTGGGCGATGACAAGCAAAATGCATAAGAAACCAATGTAAAATCATCAGCGCGCAGTGGTATAAAGATGGAGTGGCGCGACAATCTGGCGAGATGCAACGGGACAAGTAATTAAGAAAAATGATATAAAAGAAGCACCATTGTCGCAGTAGGACATTATAGTTTCGGCGCTTGTTGGAAACGCCACGGTTTAATTCAGTTGGTTTTTGGACTCTTGTTGAGTGGATTTTGGTCTCTTGTTGAGTATGGTTTTGGACTCTTGTTGAGTACGATTTGGGCATTTGTTGGAAGAGCCACGGAAGATATTGAGTTTGGTTCTCATCGAGATAATATTTGATTTGAAAGGTTTGAGTAAAAGGTTTGAGCGGCGGGTCTCAAAAGAATTCAAACGTTTAAGGAATAAATTTGAACATTGGAATCAAATAAGATGATTTGATTATTCGGTGTTGAAAGGCATTAAGAAGTTGAGCGTTGAATCTCAAAAGGATAATAGATAACTAAGTGGCAATTTTAAGTCGGCATTGGAGCAGATAATATTTTCAAATAAAATATTATATCAAAGGCTTGCATTGGAGCAAGAATACAAGGATAAGCGGAATTAATTTGGAATTAAGGACTTGCAGTGGAGCAAGAATAATTAAAATTATAACGCTATCCATTGGAGTGTTCGCATCTTGCACTGGCGCAAAGGCACTAGTCATAAAACGATTGGTGTTGAAAGGATTTGATCATTTGGGGAGGAATAATGCTCGTACCGCCACAAGGATATTGAGTGCCAAGTGAAGTCCTTGGGGTTAAAGTACACAAAAGGCATCACTGCGGGGTACTTGGTAGCAGTGAAACGGACGTTGAGGCTTTGTAGGCACGCAGATCATTGAAGGACCGAAGGAGACGGAAACCGACCCTAATCATACGCACCAGCAGCGAGAGAAGAAACGAATATAA
>JAWNNQ010001114.1:90000-161450 GCA_035044765.1 Leucophenga montana | reverse complement strand
TTTTAGAAATTGAAACATTTGAATACCGGAACGAGATACATTATTATGGATAAGGTGTACAAATGCATCGTAGAATGCTGGCCACTCTAAGAGTTTACCTGAGAATGACGGCACAGGTAATTTAACTCTTGATGAAGGTGCTGCAATCATGGTTGTGGTAGCATTGTCTTGACTCATGTGTGCTTTTTCATCTGGTTCAATCATTACCAATTATTTTAGTAATATTTTCAAATGCACTCAAGATTATGAACACCAACACAATCGTAATCATTCCACGCGCGAAATATTAGCTCAAATGTGTGAAGAAAATCGACGATAAATAGACTCAGTGGTGATGCACTAATAGGCCATTATCAGTGTGTCTTCAGACCAAAGAGGTCAACCAGTAGCCAAATTTTCACTTTACGCCAAATCCTGGAAAAGACCCGTCAGTACAACAAATACACAGACCACCTATATGTAGATTATAAGACCACTTCCGACACGACGATAAGAACAAACTTCTCCAACGCAATATCTGAACATGGTATCTCAGCACATCATCCGGATGAACACCGAAGCTCTAGCACTAAAGATTTGCGACGGAAGTCTGAACTTGATTGGTGGGCGGCGTGAGAGAGGACGTCCGAGCAAAAGATGGCATGATCAAGTCTACGGTGATATGAAGAAGCTCCGAAGTGGCAGCAACAGTGGCTAGCGCCCAATTAGCTACACCGAATGGTGCGCTTTCCTACGTGCGACCTTGACCGATAGACGGTTGTAAAGCCACTTAAGTAAATAAGTAAGTAAGTTGTTTAATATATTAGATGTTAAGATCTAATAATTATGCTAAGCAAAATTATTATCGAACTAAAATTATATGTATTGTATTGTATTGAATCTCCTAATGTGTCAGTGTCAATATCTGAACATGGTATCTCAATTTTTGTAAAATTAGTATAAATCTGTTCGAAGCGTTCATAATGATCTGCCGGCAGTGTAAGTAAATTATCAATACTTGTTATGCTGGGTACTTGTGCATTGTCCTGACTCATGTTTTCTTTTTCATCTGGTTCACTTATTGCCAATTATTTTAGCAATATTTTCAAATGCACTCTAGATTTTGAACACCAACACAATTGTAATCATTCCATGCGCGAAATATTAGCTCAAAGGTGTGAAGAGAATCGACGATAAATAGACTCAGTGGTGATTAAAGTTCTTGCGCTGCTTCTGCTTTCCTCCACTCCCTTCTTGATTTTGTGGTTTTAAATGCAAATGCGGCTGGTATGTACAAATTTTACTTATTTACTTAAATGATATTAAAGTTGTAAAAATGTTTGTGCTATTATATAAATTTGCAATGATAAATAGCAAGTTTTGCTATTACTATATAGTTACAAACAACTAATTAAATTATGCAAATCGAGACGATGAAGAGAATAAGCATTTCTAGAATCACAAATTGATGATGGATGTCTTATAGAGCCGCCGGATTATAATTAATCATATAAGTAATTAAAAACCTGAAAAATAACAAAGCGTCAGGCTCCGATAAGCTGGCAGCTGAGTTATTTACGGCCAGTGGCGAAGAGTTGGTAAGGTCCTATGAATGCATGCCCAAAGATTGGGTTTTTTTTTTGTAAGTTATGTTAATTTTCAAACTTTAAGCTAAATGCAGTAGTGACACTATTTAACATTGCTAAACTAATGTATTATAGGTTTTAACTAAAATGATTGACATTGACGTACGATAATAAAAAAAAAAACATCAATTAAGGACAAACCGCTGTCTGCACGAACTGCAGTGGAATATGTTTCCTTTCAATGGGATACAAAATTCTGTTACTGTGTAACCGGTTGAAGGTATACACGGATGCACTAATAGGCCAGTATCAGGGTGTCTTCAGACCAAAGAGGTCGACCAGTAGCCAAATTATCACTTTACGCCAAATCCTGGAAAATATCCGTCAGTACAGCAAAGACATAGACCATCTATTTGTGGATTATAAGCCCCTCTCCGACACGACAATAAGAACTAAGTTCTCCAACGCAATATCTGAAGATGGTATTTCAGCAACTCTTCCGGATGAACACCGAAGCTCCAGCACTAAAGATTTGCGACGGAAGTCTGAATTTGATTGGTGGGCGGCGTGAGAGAGGACGTCCGAGCATAAGATGGCAAGATCAAGTCTACGGTGATATGAAGAAGGTCCGAATTGCCATCGACTGTCTCCAGCGCCCAATTTGCTACACCGAATGATGCGCTTTCCTACGTGCGACCTTGACCGATAGACGGTTGTAACGCCTCTTAAGTAAATAAGTAAGTAAGTTGTTTAATATTTTGGATGTTGAGTTCTAATAATTATGCTAAGCAAAATTAATATCGATCTAAAATTATATATATTGTATTCAATCGAATCTTTCACGTACATCATCATCAGTCGTGCGGTACGGACGTGTTTGCATACGCTGCCCATCGATAGTGAAACTCAAATTGTTAAAGTTAAAGACAAAACTTACACAATATTCAACAACAGTGAAAGGACGCTTCAAAAAGTAAACAAATCATCAGATGGTTTTGTTTACAAACAATTTAAGTGCAAGAATATTTATAAACACAGAAAAAAAAAAACACACACACACACATAAGTTAAAAGTACAAAAGAGTATAAACTAAAAATGAGCGCTCCTAATAAAGTTGTTATTAGTGCTTGTATGTGTCCAAGGTCTGAAGTGAGCAAGGTTTTTTCATTGTCGCCCGAAAAGGTGTCCAGTAGCTTCCTAGTCTCGTCGGCGTAATTTTCGTACGATGTTATATTCGTCGTGTGGCCGAGATAACTGTGTGAGATACCCCCTGGCTCAGTTTTAAGCATCGGACTATGTCCCCAAGGGTACCATGAAATCGTTCGACAATTCCATTTGAGGTACTATGTAATTGAGGTGCATTTGCCACCTCTATTTCGAAATTATTCATAAGAATTGATCTTATAGTTTCGGAATTTAACGATTTCTCGTTATCGCAGTAAATGGTTTTTGTCTTTGGATACAAATTCACCAACTGCAAAATAGGGCCCTTAATATCCACGATTGTACGTGAGGCAATAGGCTGCACTACCGCAAATTTTGAAAATTTGTCGACACAGGTCAGGAAATATTTTTTGTCAGTGTGATACACATCAACATGCAAAATTTCCCCTGCGTAGTCTGGTATTGGTGTTCTTCCTACAACCTGTTTAGTAGGGTGTCGATTATGTTTTGCCATAGAACATATTCTACAAGTTGCTAGCCGTCCCATTTTTGGGAATAATAGTCCTGGAGCATTTGTTTTACATTCTCCTGAGCCGCACGATGAGCTCTGTTATGCTCTGTAGTGGCGATTTCTCTTTGTTCGGCACTATCAGAAATATCTATCACCAAATTTTTCGAATACCAGAATGTGGTTGATGGGAATGTTTGAATTAAACTGTGTTGTATAAAAGCTAATACAGGGAGTTGGCAGTGTATTCCGTTGACAACGTCCGCTTTTACGACATCATTTAATGTTTGCAATAGTGTATTTCTATCAGAGAACTGAATGACATGTCTTAGTTTTCCTTTGAAAATAATATTGGTTTTTACTGAAGTTGTATTTGCTTCCTCGATTAGTATTTGGTTTCGGAAGCAATTGACCGGTTTTTCTGTCGTCTCAATGGTGTATGTGACAGACTCTTCGCTATGCACTGTAGCGACATCTGAGTCCACAGATTCTTCTAATGCATTAATATTCTGGCGAGACAGGGCATCTGCAACAAAGTTCTCTTTGCCAGGTTTATAAAATATATTAGCATTGTGTTCATCAATAAAAGCTTTCCAGCGTTTTATTTTTGCATTTGGATTTTTGTATGACACTGCGAATGTCAGAGGTTGATGATCTGTAAAGATGTTCAATTTTTTGACCCCATATAAATATATGCGGAGATTTTTTAAGGCCCATACGATAGCCAAAAGTTCCCTTTCGTTCGTCTCGAATTTTATTTCATTATCGCGAAGTTTTCGAGAAATCATTGTAATAGGGCGACCGCCCTATTACAATGACCATTTGTGGTTTGTGGTATTTTATAGCCTTACCTTGCCAGCGCTGTTTAAATTAAAATTTTCCGTTAATCTAACTAATCTAATTCATTGTAATATTACTTTATAATTTCCTTATTTGATGCATTACTTGCTAACTAAATTTAAAGAAGCTAGATAAATGTTCAATTTTATTTAATTTTCAAAATGTTACAAGACATAAATTTTATATTTTGTTTTGGGCGGAGCTTTTGGCTTCGTCACACTCCCCCCCCCCCTCCTTTGCATATCACCGTTTAGGTGTGCTTCATTCATTCGCATGTCACCCAGCTGGTTGGTATGGTGACAGTGACAATGTATCAGCTTGACTTGCCTGTGATGTTGCTAGCAGCTCGGAGTTCGCCACGGCCTGCTCCGTGTTGGTCGTTGACGCTGGTACGAGGATCTGATTGTGGTGCAATCGCCGGTATGTCGTTGTGCTGTCAAATGGGTTTTATTCTTTGTGTTGTCTTCAGATTTTTGCGGTGTGTTTACGTTAGTCGGTAAAGCTTCCAAACCCTCCTCGTCGCTAATGGAATCTAGTTCCTGTAGCCAGTCCTCCTGGGATGCGCTTCTGATGAGTAATATATCCTCCACCCCTTGGTTATCGTTCCGTGGAACCATCGGTAGCATTGTTGAGTATGAGGGTGGTGGTGGTGTTACTGTGTCTGGATTTGCTGAAGTCTGGGTTGGTTTTACTTCGATTTTCCGCGGTTCAGTACTTTCTGCTGGCGGAATGTTCTTTTGCTTAAGTTTCGATTTCTCTCGGGACTTCTGCGTCCTGTGTATGGCGTTCGTTTTTTGATGAGACGTGTGCTTATCATTTGTTAGCTTCGGTTTCCTTATCCGACGGTCCGAAGTCTTGTATAGCTGACCATGAAACGTCGAAGATTCGCATGGAGCTGTATGTTTCTGCTGAGACATCCGTGTAGCATTTCCTGGTACCTGTTGCTTCACTCGACGATCAGGAGCTCAGATCGGTTTGCCATGAAATGTCGGAGGCCTGCGTGGAACTGTCCGTTTTCGTTGAACTATCTGATCAGTAATTTTCCGTGGTGCCTCTTTCGGTGTTGAGGTGACTGTGCATGCCACTACTGAAATCTGCTCGAGTTGTTTTCTTGACGTTGACAAAGAGAGAGAATAGATTGCCCGATATTAATTTTACTATACATTTTAGTTAGCGGTTAGTACTCGTCACTGGTCTAAAGAGTAATCGTCCTGGTGAAACGGTTTAAGTTCTCTGATATGTGCTATACGTGTAGTTTTCTCGGAGTTCGACTTTAATTGAACGATGACTGCGGATGAAAAACAGATGGCCTTGTATGGTCCGTTAAACCTGTCAGCCAGCTTTGCTGCAAAACTGTCGACTGCTTTGGATAGTGAGTGCTGCTCCAGCTAAACCCTTTCTCCTACGCTTCCAATCACGATTGTTCATGTTAAAATACCGTGCCTGTCGCATAGCTGCCTTGGACATATTTTGTCAAAAAACACCAATAACATATTGTTTCCGAGTTTTGACCGTGGTAGTGGTCCGACGAAGTCGCAACAAATCGTTTCCCAAGGCGTTTTGGCGATATCTGAGAGCATCTTCCCGGAGGCTTGCTGTTGTGCAACTTTAAACCGTTGGCACGAATTGCACGCTTTAACATATTTGGCCACATCCCGGAACATGCCGGGCCAGTAATATTTGTTGTTAAGCCTGAGGATAGTTTTGCGTATTCCTAGATGACCAGCTATAGGGTCATCGTAATTTTCCTGTAGTACTCTGGTTCCCATAGTTTTTGGTATACATAACTTCCATGCAAAGAATTCTTGGTTGGACGTTGTGTGTCCAAAATTCCGGTATAGGTTCACATTCTGAATGACGTGGTCCGGGAATTTCCGTGGGTTTTCTAGTACGTTTTGTACCATCTTCTTTATCCAAGTACATTGTGGCAATGGGGCCTCTGTTGCACCACCAGCCGTCTCGAGAGGCTGTCTAGAGAGGCCGTCTGCAACTGTGTTCAATTTGCTACTTCTATAGCGGACTTCAAACGAGGAAGGCTGTAATTCTAACGCCCATCTCGCTATTCTTCCAGAAGGACTTTCGATAGAATTAGCCATTTTAGGCCTAAATGATCCATCGATCTCCTGGGTCAAAACTGCACCAAGTCCATAGTGGTTTGCATTGGTTTGAAGTAAAATTGCCTTGTAAAATCTGGGTATGTTAAGACGGGAGCTTCTGTCAGCCGAAGTTTGAAAGTTTCAAATGCTGTTTGCTGTTCCGAGGTCCAATTGAATTTAACACCTTTCTTTATAAGTGCGATTAGTGGCTTTGCTAGGCTAGTGAAGTTTGGGATAAATCGCCTTTACCACTACACTACCCCGATGAAACTCAGAATGTCGCGTACTGACACTCGGATCGCATATACTTTATCCGGATCAGTGTGGATACCCTCGCCACTGATCACGTGACACAAATATTTAATTTGTGCTTGGAAGAAGTGGCATTTGTCGTGATTAATGAACAATTTGGCTTTTCGCAGCTTGTCTGCATGTGTTCCTGTTTGGTTCTACCGATGATAACAATATCATCTAGATACGCAAAGGCAAATGGCTCCATTTCTGGGCCAATTACGCTGTCGAGTGCTCGCAGGCCGAATGGCATGACGCGCCATTGGTATAATCCGCGTCCTGGAACCGTAAACGCCGTATACTGTTTGCTTTCGTCGTACATGGGTATTTGCCAATACCCATTTTATATATTCAGTGTACTGACATACTTGGTCTCTGTCAACTGGTCTAAAATGAAATCTATTCTCGGTAGTGGATACGCATCTGGTACGATTTATCGTTGAGCTGTCTGTAGTCAATGCACAACTTCCACTGACCGTTTTTCTTTCGCACTAACACAAAGGTGCGCTGTACGGGCTGAAAAGTTTTTATTCCTGTTCTAAAAACTCCTGAATCTCGGGGTCATCATTGTATATCGTTCGCGTTGTCTCTTGTATTGGCTTCTGGTCGATAGGCTCCGAGAGTATTGATCCTTGCTCCTCCATTACGCCAAGAGTTGTATTTGTCTTCGTGGCATCAGTTTTCGAAAAATCCACGGAGACTCCATTGCAAGTGAAATTCGCGTCACTTTCTGTGAGAAAATCCATCCCCAGCAAAATGTGGTCAGTGACGTCTGGTAGAATAAGAAATTCTGTCGTTATTTTCTTGTTGCCAAATTGTACTGGCAGTCATAGTGCTTGGTTAATGGGCCGGTCGGAGCCATCGGTCATCCTTATATCCTTACCTCGAGATAAAATGTTGCGGTACTGTCGGTTGTAACAGACTCTACGCTTTCGTGGCTGATGCAACATCTTATAGCACCGGCGTCGATGACAGCTTGAAGTGTCTTTTTGCCCAGCCCGATCGTTGCAACATTCAACGGTCCGGACTCGAATCGTTCCTCAATCCATTTCGAGTAGTTGCGAGAGTCTCTACAGTGGTGTCCACTTTGACTTCAGCGTCGACACGATGTTCTGGGATCGACCTTGGTGGGCGTCGAAGAAATAATCAATTTTACTTTAGCATGCTGTACCTGATTCAATTCCGGACGCAGATGCTCCAACTCGTCGGCCATTGTTATTAGATGCGTTAAATCGGTAAAATCTCATCTGCGTACGTTTAATTTATATTCCTTGCGGCAGTTGCGGTATATGCGTTCTAGCATTTCCTCGCGACTGTAGCTGTCCAGCTGTTCGCATTAGGTTTTGCAGCTCGAGTAAAAACTTTTTGAATTTTTCGCCTGGTTTTTGCATGCGCTGTCGGATTTGGTCATCCAAGTGGTCGAAGTGGTCGAAGTAGTGGCTATGTAGGAAAAATTCGAGGAAAGCGTCTCGAAATTCAATACATCCCTGTCCAGTCTTCGTGATAACTGCGCCAACAAATTAGTGCGTCTTTACAAAGTATCTCCGGCATAGTTTTAGGGATGTTATCTTGTGATAATCCATATGCCTCGGTCAGCTCTTCGATACGCTCAATGAACGCTAATGGGTCGCCGTTGCCATCAAAGCGAATGACATTTGAGTTGGCCGACCCTGTCAAAATAATCACTGAGCCATGCGGTGTGGTGTTTATGACTCGAAGACTTCCAGCGGGTGTTCGCCCCTGGCTAAATTATTGTCTCAGCTCCACAACTTGCCTTCTGTCCGGTGTTCGTTCTCGGCTAAACCGGTGTCTTAGCTCAGTGATTCGTTGTCTAACTTCTTCGGTCAACTCGTCTCTTTCGATGAGTTCTAGCAACCGACGCCTTGCCTCTTCTGGGTTGCCTTCCATGATGTTGAGTTCGCCACCTACCGCATACAACTCATCGTTGTTCAGGCGGTGAATCCAATTGTTGCTCATTTTTATATTTCTTTTTATTTTATATTTTTATTAAATAAATGCAGATTTTACTTATCGTGTTTTTTTTTTTTAAATCCTTGACGAAGGTCGCCTCTAGTAGTGTAAAGAATTACCCTGCTCGGGCGGCACTGTAACGAAGTCACATGATGAGGTTAGCACGTCGGGTGGTCCGGTGTCCTTACAGAAAATTTGTCAAATTTCCTGACGACCTACGACTCGAACTTTCCAAAAGAAACAAAAGTTTGTGTTAGTTTTAATTCATTTATTTCAATAATATTTAGTATTTATTATTTTTAATATATGCGAGGTGTGATAGGCGTGTCTTTGATGAAAATACAAACCACGATTCAAGCGGTGAATATGGTGGGATGAGAATGTTTGGTGATGATTTATGTTTTGTGTTATTTCAGCGTTATGACGTAGGGTATGCGTGGGGTGTTGTATGAGTTTGTGTCTATGGGGTTAGTAAAATGGATTGTAAATTTAAATCTATAGCAATAATATACAGCGGTCGCGTAATTTCTATTGGCAACAGATGCCAATCCTAGCACACGGCACTCCCGATAATTCCCCACGGTGCGAACTCTCTATTGGCAACAGATGATAATCCTAGCAAACGGCACTCCCGATAATCCACAACGGCGCGTAAACTCTATGCCAATCCTAACAAGCGGCACTCCCGGTAACAATCGGCTCAAATCTCTATTGGCAACAGATGCCAAACCTATACACGACACTCCTGATTTAAACAAGCCTAACCACGACACTTCCGGCGCGAATCTCTATCGGCAACAGATGCCAATCCTAACCAGCGGCACTCCCGGTATCAACCGGCGCGAATCTCTATTGGCAACAGATGCCAATCCTAACGAGATCACTTAACAATGCCCAAGCAGAACTGAACTCTGAACTCTGAATTTTATTTTCTTACAACCCGCCGCTGCCCAGTCGCTGCTTTCGCCAGTGAATCCCACTTTAGCAAAGTATGGGATTAAATCGACCATTTGTGGTTTGTGGTATTTTATATACTTACCTTGCCCTCGCTGTTTAAATTCAAATTTTCCGTTAATCTAATTAATCTAATTCATTTTAATATTACTTTATAATTTCCTTAGTTTATGCATTACTTGCGAATTAAATTTAAAGAAGCTAGATAAATGTTAAATTTTATTTAATTTTCAAAATGTTACATTTTATATTTTGTTTTGGGCGGAGAGGTTAGCTTCGTCACATAAAACCCCACCGGAGTTTAATAAACATCACATTGTAAGGATATAACACTATATACTTTCTAAATTGCTCGAATGAAACCGTAACGCTTATTATACAGGAAAATGTAGAAGTGAGATCGCAAATGTTTAGATCTCTGGTGCCTTTCCTCTCCATGAATCATAAAAAGTAATTATGACTTCAACTCCACTAAACATGCGTAGAGTTCTAACGCACTAATCAAATAACTATTATCTTCAATATAAGTGCAGCGGAGATCTGTCCACCCGCACAAAGGAATGCACTGACACTTAAGAAGATTCGATTTAATACAATACATATAATTTTAGAACGATATTATATATATTTGCTGAGCATAATTAGTAGATCTTAACATCCAAAATATTAAACAACTTACTCACTTTTTTACTTAAGTGTCTTTACAACCGTCTATTGGTCAAGGTCGCACGAAGGAAAGCGCACTATTCGGTGTAGCTAATTGGGCGCTGGCGACAGTCGCTGGCAATTCGGAGCTTCTTCATATGACAATGCTGTTTATTAGACTTGATCTTGCCATATTAACAACAGAGACGATTTGACTGATATTAGAACACCACCACCAGAGCGATTGGCACGAACTTTTATAAATGAGACAAAATTATCATTAAATAACTCAGTATTGAGTTTGTGTGGTTGAAGCCAAGAAAATTATGTCCGCAGTAAAAGAAAAACTATTAAGATATACTAATGTATAAGCTTAGCTAAGCTTAGTTCTTAACCCTCTCACATTTTGATAATGAATTAGGGAAGAAGTGGAACTTAGTTTCTTGGCACAGAAGTTGAAACAACAACTCATGCAACTCATGCACAACAATACCAACAGGCCAAAAATTGGGAGATAAAATGGTGTCAAAAGTAGACGTAGGAACAATTACCTTAAAAGTTAAATTTAGAAACAGATATGTTATTGGAGCACTTAAGGGAAGAATTAATATATGATTTTAGACGAATATATGATCGAGCCGAGATATAAATACAGATTTACGCGGGGCAACAATGGTCAGGATATTCTCTTTTTTAGAAGTTTAATTTTGTGTAAAAGATGGGCCAGCAGAAACGCTAGTTATAGCTTCTACAACAGAATCAATTGCCAGTTGAGGCACAACATTGCAGTCTTCAACTACTATCAGAGGGTAGCACTAGTTGACTAGTTGACTATATATATATATATATATATATATATATATATATATATATATATATATATATATATATATATATATATATATATATATATATATATATATATATATATATATATATATATATATATATATATATATATATATATATATATATATATATATATATATATATATATATATATATATATATATATAACCCTCTCACATATATATATATATATATAACCCTCTCACATATATATATATATATATATATATATATATATATATATATATATATATATATATATATATATATATATATATATATATATATATATATATATATATATATATATATATATATATATATATATATATATATATATATATATATATTATTAAATAACGTGAAGGGCTGTTATCATTCCTCCATTAAACAAAAAAAAAGTAGCAGAGGATGAATTTGGTACAATTATTTTAGATCTCTCGTACCCAAACGAAAAAAAACCCAAAATCTGAATAAATGGAACGCTCTTTTTTCAAAAACCCTAAAGTACAAATATGGGCGATATTGACTATGGTCTAGCGAGCGGTGCAAGCGATAATCAAAATTACGAATATATTAAATATGTATATTTTTATATATATACTAGTTGGGCCCCGCGCCACTCTTCTGTCACTCCGTTCCCACCATCCCACACCATCCTTCTTATTGAAACAAAAATGAAATGGAAGGAAAATCTATAAAATCCAAAAAATGTTCGCTTTATCCAACGCCACGAAACTTCACACCCACGGCATTATTATGAATTTTGCCACAAAATTTGGTCAAAATCGGTTCAGCAGTTTCGGAGTCTATAGGGAATATACATAAATACTTCCATTTTTAAATATATAGATAACTAATATATTAATATACAGTAGCCGCTCGGTTATATGAACAAATTCAGACAGAGCCTGTTCATGAAACGGAGCTGTTCACATAATCGAAGGACTATAAAATAAATACGTAGAGTCGTTTTCCAAATGTGCACATACGTAAAGTGTTTATTTGTAATTGGTTTGTTAGTAATTAATGTACATTAAAGTTGTCGGTTATATTTTGTTGTATTTTTTTTTTTTTTTTTGCTGCAAGGTTTTTCTGTAGTGCCTTCTCCCTGCATTTTCGCAATACCAAAATGTCATTCATATCGGATATATTATTTTCACTCCAAACAATAACTTTATTGAAAGATTCGAGTGCCTCAGTTGTGTTAATTTCAGCTGTTGTTGTCTGGTCTTGATCTTCGTCGTCTTCATTATCAACTTCGCTTTCTGATCAGCTACCAATATCTTGATTCCAAATCTGAATCTCTTCCCGTGAACTGCATCTTTTACGCTCAACTTCTTTAAGAGATTCGAAGAATCTTCATCTTTCACATTTGGTGGCATATAAACAACGAATATGTTTCCATCCTCTGAACGTAAAAACTTTGCAGGTGGATGATTAGGTGCAATGTCTAGTAAAAGAATGGCATTGATAGGCAAACGTTTTCGGCTTAAATATTTCGTCACCTAATGAGTAAGAAAGCAATGTTAAATTACAACTAAGATATGTTTTATGAATCTACCTGCACAACAAATGAATTTCGAAACCACTTTTGGAAAACTGCTTCCGTCATCCATGCCTTCTGAGAATGGTTATCAGTGGTTTTAATTTGTGCTCCCCAGAAGCATTTGTACAGACCAGGAATGTGAGACGCGCTTTTTCGGCTTTTCTTCCAGGCGCAATGTTTTCATTTTTTAAAACATAAGTTTTGGTTCGAACCAGTTTCGGCGAAGAACACATTTCTAATACGAGAAACAGTTCAAAAATTTCTTTTGCATTCGATGGTGGGGCAGGGGAATCATAGATAGGGGATCCTTTTAAGATAGAGGGATGAAATGTCCTATACATGATAATTTGATTGAAGAAGCAGGGAAAAGGGGAATTTAGAAGAGTTGGTAGAAGAGGGGGAGTAAGGTGATATAGTAATGTGAGGTAGGGGAAGGGCGCAGGGGAATGGGGAATTGGGAGTTGGATAAGGGGGAAGGGACAGCAGAAGAGTTTAGGATAATTGGAGCTAGATTAAAGGGGCATTGGGAAGGAGTGGCAGGGGAAAGGAGAGGCAAGGGAAACGGTGGCAACGCGCCGGGTACCAACTAGTTAATATTATATGGAACAGAAAATTAGCCGGAATCACATTTTTTAAGGTGGACGCTCTTTAAGGGAACAGACGAAAAAACTGAAAATGGGGAAGGGAATAGCATCAACTTTTTGTTTAAAAACATGAAATACACGAAATATTCCGTTCTCTTTCTTTGCCAAAAAATATTACTTTTTAAATATAATATAAAAAATATAATTACGGTTAATTTCAGCTTCTATCTTGATGTATAAGCAAAAACCTAATTATAAATCATTTTACGAGGGTTGCTATTTATATTTCGGGAACTGGAAACACTGATGTTAAAAGCTAAAATCTGGCAACACCATAATAAAGTTTGACATTTTTGTGCATAAACGTACTCACATAGTTTTGATGTACAATTGCTATTTGTTTTATTTACAGTGAGTTAAGAAAATCCATTTGGCCAAAAAATGGAAATTTCAAGAGAAGGTTTTCGTTGGATTATTTTTCACAACTTTCGACGTGGGTTATCTCAAAAAGAGTTTGTCAATGAACTCAGTTCTTTGTATGGCGATAAAGCACCATAAAAAATCTCAGTATATCGCTGGTATAGTGAATTCAATCGGTAGCCGACGAATTCCGTGAAGGTAGTCCAAAATCGGTTGTTGTGCCCAAAAACATCGATGCAGTGCGTGAACTGATAATGCAAGATCGTCATGTGACATATCGTGAGACAGAGGCATCCACATTAGTTCCACTTCAATTTGGATACCCCATAATTTATCAATCGCTCAAAAAAGGCTCGCGTCGATTGGTGTAAGGAACACACCAATCACACATCACACATCTCGTCAAACAAGTGCATTTTTGAGTAGTCAAAACATCGAATTAATAACTCATCCTCCGTACAGTCCTGATTTGGCCCCCAATGACTTCTTGTTCCCGATTATCAAAGTTAAACTGCGTGGTCAACTATTTACGAGCGCCGAAGAAGCAGTTAAAACGTTTAAAAACCATGTTTTGGAGGTATCTCAAGAGGTGTGGAAAAACTGCTATGAAAAATGGTTTGAACGAATCCAAAAGTGTATTAATCATCAAGGGAATAATTTGGAAAAACAGTAAAGCCATTTTCATTTAAAAATGTTTGTTATTATTTCTATTTTCTGAAATCATTATGCTGAAACCCCTTCCGTTCCACACCAAAACACAGTAGCGAAATAAGTATAAACGATAGGAAGCTCGATTCGAGCATTTAAGAATTCTAGTTTTGCTTATTCATATAATTAGAAGAGTTTTTCTTACGGATTTTAAGTGTCTTTGATTTGCTTCGTATGCGTCAAATAAGGGTGAATTTTACTTGCATAGTCATTGGGGGTGTTCAGTAAAACTAATCGCTGACTGTGTTGAAGGCTACTTCAACACTACAATTGTATTTATATCATCTTACATGCCTTTTTTTCTAGGTTCCATTTTACGACAGGAATTTAACTGTCATAAATTGATCAGGCATCACTATTGTCATTTGTGCTGATTGGTTTGGCATTTTATCATGAATATACTAACGCCAGAATTACGATTGCCAATTATGCAATTTATTTAAAAAAATAATGGCTCTTTTCGGGAATGTTACCGTGTGCTTTTATTTTCTACCATGTCTATTTTATTTTCTACATAATCAATCATCCGAGTGACAAATCGGTTAACATAGATCGTTTTCGCATAAAAAGTAGTCGAAATTTTTACTTCCAGAATGCGGCACATCAGATCCAACCGAATGTTCAAAATCATATTTAAACACTTAGGTCATAAAATTATCTTTCTAATAAAGAGAATTTTTAATTTGAAATTATGTAATCTTAGTATGTTAATTATATTCAATGTTCTACAAAAATACTCCCATACATACATATACGGGTATACAAGCTCCGATCTAAAAATAACCGAACTTTTAATTTAAAACATAGAATACGTAGCGCCATCTATTTAACGTTGGCAGTCTTAGAAAGGTACATTTTTCTTCTTTCGAAAGCAGCTAAGTTGATGGTAATCGTTTAACAGGTTACAAAATGCCACACGTTTTAATAAAAGCAGTTCTCGTAATTATTATATGTCGTAAAAACATAATGGAAAGAAGAGCAAATATTAAATTTGGGTTTAAACTCGGTAAAAAAATTTGCTGAGACTTGCGAATTGTTAAAAAAAGTTTATGATGATGATTGTATGAGACGTACTCAAGTTAACAAGTGGTTTACACGATTTAAAAATGGTCGTGATGATTTAAATGATGATCCAAAACATGGATAACACGAAGCATCTAATCGTGCAGAGTTAGTGGAAAAAGTGAGTGAAATAATCGCTATCGAGGCAAATTTGACTGTGAGAATGCAAATTTGAATGTTCACAAGAAATTTATTCCAGAAGGTCAAACTGTTAATGGAGAATATTATTTACATCGTTTGTGGTTAAGAGTTCTACGTGTTAGGCCCGAATATTCCAAACGAAAACAGCTGTTTTTATTGCATTATAATACACCACCCCACAAGACCAAAAAAGTAGATGATTTTTTGATAAAAAACAGATTTGTCTCATCGACCACAATCCGTATTCGCCGGATCTATCACCGTGAGAATATTGTCTCTTCCCAAAAATGAAAACTGCAATGAAAGGAGCTTTTAACGATGACATTCCAGCCATACAAGCAGCCGTGACAAAGGTGCTTAAGAACATCCCAAAAAGCGAGTTTATAAAGTCAATGGATAAATTCGTTGAGCATTCCAAACGTATTGAGCAAAATGGATCGTATTTTGAATAAATATTAGCTTTGAAACATAATTCCATGTTTGCTTTGTTTTATAACTAAAAAGTTCGGTTATTTTTAGATGAACCGTCTATGTTATATCTTACATACATATATATCAGTCCTTTACACTTGCATGGATTCATCTACCTATACATATAAATAAAATGTATGTGTCTGTTTGTGATTTCGAAATAAAAGATTTTCCTTAAGCTTATATAGTTAATTACACGCTACCAAAACCTAATCCAGCGTTTTTAAAATTGTCTGTTTGTTTGTCCGGGATAAACTCGAAAACAGCTTTCCAGGACTTTTATTGACTTATAGAGGATTATACATACGGAGATTATTATAGGCTATTTTACTTAAACAACAAAATATTTTATTTCCACATAAATGACACAAATGAAATACAGGTTTCACACTTTTCACATGTACATATACACACATAGACGAGCAATTTATTTGTATGTTCCAAGTTCAGCAATACGGCCCATATAAGTGTGAGTAAATAAAAACGAACCATGTAATGCCACCCTCATACACATCCATTCATATGTTTGGAAATGTCAAGCTTTCAACGCACAAGTCATCTACTTCCATTTTCACTTCCTGGACTAAGGAGGTGAGGATGGAAATATATGTTTTTGTTGGAGGTTTGAGGATTCCGACAGTTCAATACCTTACGATACTTGGGACATTTGATCCGTTACTTAGATTCTCGGCTCATGCCACCAAGACAAACAATCGTCTTAAGTTGAGAAATAAAGTGCTGAAAGCGCTTCTTCCTTCTACGAGGGAGACGTTTTTCACCCTCATTAATAGGTGGTGGTCTTCCTCACTGTTGAATTGCATCTTTATGCAATTGAGCCCTCCCTGAAGTAAAATCATACTCCTCCATACGATTCTCTGGAATAAAACGATTAATACTCGTTTTGTAACTTCTAATATCCTTTCTTATTCGGGTAAGGGCTATTCTCGTTGGGGTGCCATGGTGTGGCTGATTGCTACTGTACTCACCTAATAAGACTTGCTTCGAAAGCAGCTCATTTTGTTGGTGAACTGGTAGCATCATCGCTTCTTCATGCAAATGGTCTTCATGGGTCATTTATTGTCTTTTTATCCTTAGGAGTAAGGATAAAAAGACAATAAATGACCCATGAAGACCATTTGCATGAAGAAGCGATGATGCTACCAGTTCACCAACAAAATGAGCTGCTTTCGAAGCAAGTCTTATTAGGTGAGTACAGTAGCAATCAGCCACACCATGGCACCCCAACGAGAATAGTCCCTACCCGAATAAGAAAGGATATTAGAAGTTACAAAACGAGTATAAATCGTTTTATTCCAGAGAATCGTATAGAGGAGTATGATTTTACTTCAGGGAGGGCTCAATTGCATAAAGATGCAATTCAACAGTGAGGAAGACCACCACCTATTAATGGACTAATTAAGGACTAAACTTGCACAGTTGAGGTCCGGATGGAGAAATATGCACGTGTGTTACAGGAAGTGGATCGGGATCAGATCCAATGATTGCTGTCCTAGGTGTCCGTCCTAATTGAGTCCTGTAAATCTATGGATACGTCCAACTGAACCAGCTTCGTTCCTGGGACTTGCCACCTATGGTTACATTTCGGTTTGTCTTCTCATACATTTATAATCACTTTGCTGAATTGGAACAACTTAGCAATACCTCTATAACTCGCTATATCAGACTCGCTGCCCTTTTTATGTAACGTGATAATAAAAGACTCCTTCCAAAAAGATGGAAATTGTGTAGATAGATTGAAAAGAATTGATTAGGGAAAACAAATGGAGCTAGAACATTGTTTTAGTATGCAACTGTGGAAATATTATCAGGGCCAGGTGCGGAAGAGACTTTAATGGATAAAAGGGATGCTAACTTATTTGGCAAGGAGATGACAGAAGGAGGTATAAAGTCATATGACGTGATGCTGTAAGGATATGACAAACAAGGATTAACAGAGCTACTATAATACGTACTTGGGAGGAAGTCAGCAAACAATTCTTATATGGGCGAATCAGAGGATGCAACCGTGCCATCAAGAAATAATTGCGAAGGATACGGTGAAGTACTACGTTTCGTATTAACGAAATTGAAAAAAGATTTTGAATTGTGACGCTTGTTTCATTTAACTTTTATTAAATAATCAGCATAACACCTTTTATTTATTACGTTAAAGTCAGAACGCTTGACAAATATTTACTAAAATCAGATAAACGCGGCTAATAATTTTTAATCGGTAAAGGCTACGAGAAAACTAAGGCTGTCTTTTTCTAATGTAGGGGAGAGTAGTGTATGGAAAGCAATTGTCAAAATAACTGGGATTAATGGAATAAAAAATATTTGTTAACAATTCTTCGTCAAATTAAGTACAGCGCTCGAGAGCCGGTATTGAAAAGTAGGTGATTTAACTTGACATGGTCATTTTTTCTAAAACATCTGACACGTCGAAGAGATTTGTTTTTCTTTTCTGAACGACAAATACATTCAAGCTGCAAAGAGACTTCCAAGGTTTGACGGTGATTATCTTTAGTTATTGTAATAGGAAGAATCCTATAATAAATACATCAAAACCCCCATCAACAAAAATAAGATCAAGAAATTTTTCATAGTTGTTGTGAACATAGTGACACTGTTGCATGGATAATTCAAAAAGTCTATCAAAGTCATTCTTTACAGCTAGAATCCGCATAGAGGTATCAATCAAATTTGACACCTTATATTGGGTAAATTAAAATCACCTAAAAAAAAAAGATCTTTTCATGTAAAAGAGTGGCGATGTATGAAATCTCAGCTTTATGCTGACAGTAAATGCATATTTCCGAAGAAGAAGGAATGTATGAGCAAGTAATGTATACGTTGAAATCACGAAAAGAAGTTTTAACACTTGTAACACCACCCGAGCGATCTTTTCTAAAGGAAATAAAATTATCATTAAACAACTCAGTATTGAGTATGTCTGGTTGAAGCCAAGTTGCAGCACAGAAGCCGAGAAAGAGGGTAACTCAACAGAATTTGGTACAGGGTACTGTGTATTTGTAGAATGCTGTCGAAAATTGACACAGGAACAATTACCTTAAAAGAGAAAATAGAATGCGAGTAGGAAATGATTATTTGAGCATTTAAGACAAGAATTCATATAAGACTAGCTGGTACCCGACGCGTTTCTGCCCCTCTCCTTCCCCCTGTCCTCCTTTTTCATGCCCCTTACCCCACCACGCATTCCCCTGCCCCTTCCACCTCTTCTCCTACCACCCTTCACCCTGCACCCATTCTCCTGCCCTTCTCCCTTCCCCTTCGATTACACTAACATATATACAACATTTCATCCTTCTATCTTAAATGGTACCCTACACCTTGCTGCCCTCCCCACTGCCCCACCTACCTCTACTTCTCCTTCCCTATGACTCTTTACCCTACCTCCTATTTCCCTACCCTACTTCCCACTGCCCCCTTTCCCACACCCTTCTTCCCATTGTTTCCTTCACAACCAACCCCTTCCACTGCCTCTATATTCTTATTTCTCTGCCCCTCTTCCCCTTCCACCTCTTTCCCGCCTGCCGGATCCAATGTAAAACATCATTTAAAAAAAAAATTGGGTTAGTCTACTATTAAAACACTTCACGCCTAGTAATTTGATAAACAATTGGTTTAGTACACTGTTTACCAACTTCACGTCGAAAGTTAATTCAGTGTACTTTTACGACGGGCCAGCAGAAACGTTATTTACAGCTTCTACGCTAGAATCAGTTGCCAAGGAACCTTTATGTGGCGCAACAGTGCAGTCTTCAACTACTACCAGAGGTTTGGTGGAAGTACTAGTTAACGCTTCGAAGTTGAGATCAGTCGTTTTTTTAATAGTGTCAATTTCCATTGGCACAAGTGTCGACTTCTCAGAAGGTTCTAAAGACGGAGCGGCAGATACCGTAGAATCTTCTGTTTTTTCATCAAACGGTGTTAAAAATACAGGGCCCATAATTGGAACATTAGGAGTTACAGGTTCATCCTGTGCAATAACTATGGGCGATAACTATGACTTCGGAGAATTTCTATTTTTCCGTTTAGGTGAAGCATTGAAACCATTGAACGATTTTTCAAGTAGCTGAAACTTGGCGTTCATGATTTTTAAACAGCGGTTAAATTCAGTAAAACGAGACCTAGACTGATTCATAAATTTGATTATTTCGATCTCAGTTGTTCTACAATCGTTATACACTGGGAACAAGTCCAACATAGACCTTTTCGTTCATTGATTGCGTCAAGAACACGACTGTTAAAACCAACACAATACAAGTGCGAAACATTATCGCATAACCAACAAGCAAGGTATTGGTCAGTACAAGCTTTGTTTCTAAATGGCAGCGAGGATCAGAAAAAGCCATTGTAAATTTTGTATAAAACAGAACCAAAATGAATAAATTATTGGTGCCAAAAAGTATGCTGTTTAAAAGAAATAAAAAATGAATAAAAGTTAAAATGAGATTACGCTCGCAGAACTTTACTCAACAAAATTTAAAAGAACAATAACAAAACTACAAGTATGTTAGTATGTTTACCTTTTTGTCTGTTTAGCAAGAGAACGTAAACAAACAAACGGAGAAAGCGAAAAGAAAAAATAGAAAAAATAGACGCTGCAGTCAATAATTAAAATACAGAAAAACAATATTTGAACTTAAACAATGAATAATATATTTATAAACGCGATTTTTCTATTGCAAATTAAAAAGTAAAACTTTAAACAGTATTGTAAGATATATTTTACAAAATTTAATTTTTTTTAAAACTTTAAATGAACTTTAAATAAGCGCACACGTAAAAATAGACCGCACTGAGAGAGTGTTCAGTGGTCAAGTTAACCCTTTGAGTAAAAAATTTCTTCTAACTCGATCAGAATCTAACAACTCGACAACTGACCTAAGAAGAACAATGGTGCGAAAATCATTTTGTACAAACGAATCGAAAATATTTAGTCCGGTTACCAGTAAAAACATTCGCTTACTTTAGGCAAATCATGACAAATTGCTATGAACCATTTTCACACGCTCGAAAGAAGATTGCAACATCAACCAGATTTAAAACTTCAGTAAGCTAAGGTATTTGAAGAATACTTTTACCTTAATTAAATTGCAGAAGTAATTACAACAGAGGAACAGCACTGCACCTCAACCAAACAAAACGGTGTAGCAGTAAACGCTTGCACCTTACCAAACCACGCTGTTGTCAAGAAGACAGTACTACCACTAAGCTGCGTGTAGTGTACGATGCTTCCTTAAAAACATCCAATGGAAGGTCGTTAAATGATTTACTTTGCATTGGTCCCGCACTACAAAATGATCTGGCTGGAGTTGTGCTAAACTGACGAATGCATCGCTTCGTATTTGCAGCAGATATACAAAGATTCACAGTATCAACGTATAATTTGGAGAAATGAACAAAAGCTAAAATAATATTATTTGACTAATGTCACTTTTGGAACTGCTGATGCAGCTTTCACTGTTAGTCGTGTTTTACATCAATTACCAGAAGATGAACGCGGACGGTACCCATTAGCAGAACATGTTCTAAAACTAGAGATTTATTTGGATGATGTACAGTGGACACAGCTCAGTCGACAAAGCATTACAGATAAGAGATTAACTTATTTCTGCACTGCGCTCCGCTGGCATGGCACTAAGGAAATGGTCAGCAAATAATCCTACTCTATTAAAAGGAATTCCAACAGCACATAAGTCAAACTCCAATATACTAGAACTTGATAGTACGGACTGAATCAAAACTTTGGGGTAATATTGGTATCCAAAGGAAGACTTTTACGGATATAAACTCAAACTCGACCTAATGTATGAATTCACTAAACGCACACTTGTATCTACTGTCGCACGTCTATACGATCCTTTAGGATTCATCACTCCAGTCACAACAGCAGCAAAAATAATTCTTAGAGATTCATGAAGCGTTCGAATTAAAAGAGACAACGGCACGATCTCATCATTAGAATGGGATGAAACATAACCATTTTCACAACAACAACGATGGAGTCACTTTTTTAACAACTTAGCAGATATTGAACGGATTAACATCCCACGATGGCTTGGGTTCAAATCCACTTTTATTATTTCAACACTACTTCTTATTTTCTGCGATGGTTCCTCTCTAGCTTACGCAGATTGCTCATACATTCGTGCCGAACTTACAATTGGCAGCGTCATAACTCACTTGCTGAGCACACGGAGTCGCGTTACTCCCACCACACTAATTACAATACCTAGAGTAGAACACTCGGGTGCTGTTTTAGCAACAAAATTGGCAAAATGGATTACTCAAAATCTTTGTATCGAAGGAAATGTCGTTTCTGTGTTTTATTGGTCCGATGCTTCAATAGTATTATACTGGATAAACGGCGACCAAACAAGATGAAAAACATTTGTATCGAACCGCGTAGGAAAGATTTTTTAAAACAGTATCCCCTCTCAATGGCATCATGTACGAAAACACGAAATCACTGCAGATTGTGCTACTCGCGGTCTGATAGAGCTAACAAATTATGACCTTTGGTGGTTCGGCGCTCAATGGTTACGTCAGCAACCACATAAATGGCCTACAATGAACATATCAGCATTAAAGTTTAATGCAAGTGATACGGAAGAAAAATCTTCAAGAGTAACTATTAACAATGTTGCAGTTCAAGATTCAATAGTTTCAGCGTATTCATCGTACACAACATTTTTATTTGTTATACGAGGCATATCCAGAAAGTAAGTGTACTGAATTTTTGTAGGTTTTCAAATTTTTTATTTAAACGAAAAAATTACGTGATTAGTACATAATGTAAGCTATTTTTCGACATAGTCACCATTCCTCTCTATGCAGGTGGTGAAGCGGGGTATCAATTTTTTTATGCTTTCCTCGATGTAGTACCCGCCAACCCCTTGGGACCCACCACGCGGACAGTTTCTGATATCCGAGGTTTTCTGTGATTGTTTCGTGTAGTAGAGATCTGGAGATTTGCAGAAACATCGCAGAAAGTTCATCCACAAAAATCTGCGATCGTCACGGAGAACATTTTCGATTTTTTCCACAATTTCGTCAGTCACAACTGAAGGTCTTCCGGTCCTCGGATCATCATGCACAGACGACCGTTTTTAAACTCGCGACACCACTTGTACACACTCGTTCGATTGATAGCTTTATCACCATATGCAGTTTTCACCTCATTATAAATATCAAACGGAGGTTTTCCCTTCCAAACGAAATAACGGATGACGCCGCGTATTTCGCATTTGGTGGGAGACTGGATTGACATTGTTCACGAAACGTGTTGTCGTGGTCTCGTTACAAAGGGGAGAAGTACATAATGTAAGCAACGCCAACATAACGAAAATAAAATCCTCAGGCCGTGAGAGCCTAAGTACACTTACTTTCTGGATATGCCTCGTATCTTATGTTCGACAATTTGTATACAACACCAAACAAACTAGGGAAAATCGTAAAATTGGATCGATTTCAGTTCATGAACTTCAAGATGCATTATTTAACATAGTTCGACTAGTTCAACGAGAATCATTTGGTTTAGAACTGAACATTTTACAGTCCAATAATTTTTTACCTAGAAAGAACAAACTAAGCATATTATCACACAACAAGTTTTAAAGAAAAAATATTAAAGAAAAAATCCTCAGAGCAGTTCGCTCCTCATTGACATTCGGTAGAACTAAGCGAATGGCACAACACAGTGATTCATGTGCAATTGTAAACAGACTTCTTAGGTTTAAAAACTTCGTCCTTGCTCCTTCAGTATACCTTCTTTCGCATTGAGGAAAAATATATGTAAAAAAATATTTTTCAATGTAAAATAACCTTGTAAACAAATGTTTAAATTAAAAAAATACTTTTTTTTTTAATTTATATTGTAAATAAAATCAAAACTAAAACAAGAATAAAATTGTTGTTTTTAGTTCCCATTTGCAGTTTCAATGGATTCACTTCAATAGCTCAAGACCAGCAAATAGCTGTACATTGTACTGGGTGTCTCAAAAGAAAGTTCACATTTGATTTGCTGATTGCGTGAACTCAACTATTCCGAGGGGCGCGGGGGTATGTCTATCGGTAGCCTAGCTTTTGGGAATTTAGTCGCTATGGAGCTTTTCTTGGGAGCGGACCATGCGTTTTGCCTACGTGAGTTTTACAAAAACTGTAATTCAGCGACTGTAGCGCGTAGAACTACATGTTCGTCATTTAAACGACATGTTACTCATGCACAGTTACAGTGAATTCAGAGCGTTATGTGGAGCTGTTAGGCGACTTATTCGTGCCTGAACTGGAAAACTTACCTGGTTATAAGCAAAGAACATGGTTCCAGCAGGACGGAGCAACTTCACACAGGTCCAACAGGTCTCTATCACGAGTTTGTGAAATTTTTCCTTTCAAATTGATCTCCAGGAGAGGTGACATAATTTGGCCTCCACGAAGTCGAGAATTAACCCCTATGGAATTTTTTTTTGTGGGGTTACGTCAAATCTAAAGTTTACGGCAACAAACCGACTTCCCTGGCACAATTAAAAGGAAATATCCGTCACGAAATGGCAGCCATCACGAAAAATACCTTTCGAGTCGTCATAGGAAATTTTAGTGCTCGATTAAATGAATGCCGTGAACGCAATGGTTTACATTTGGCCAATATCATTTTTCAGAAATAAATTCCCAAAGTGTGTATTTTAATATGTAATAAACATTTTTTCAATAAACTACTTACTTTTTTTTATCGATTTTTTAAATGTGAACTTTCTTTTGAGACACGTTGTATTTGAAAATTTGCATCAACATACTGTGCGTCGATTTTCCATTAGAAACAATTAGTTTTCATCTCAATTGGTTGCCTTAAACTTAATGTAACAAACTTTAAAATCCTTAAAATAACAACAACAACAAAATACACATGTTTATATATTACAATATGACATTTCAACTAAGTATATTTATTATATATTGAAAACAATTTCGTTTTAAATTTAAATAATCTTGAATGTATTTAACGATGCGCGCTTATCAACAACAATGTTCGGCAACAACAATGAGCGGCAGTGGTGACAGCAGTCGTGGCAATAACAGCACTCAGTGGCAATGGTTGTGCAGAAGTAATGGCAACAACAATATGGGAGTAGTGGTAGCAGACGTGGCTACAGCAGCACACAGCTTAATAGGATCTTGTTTTCTTGTTAGTATTAAAAGTTATTAAAGTGCAAGTACATGTCGGAAACAACAATCAGCTGCAGTGGTGACAGCAGGCGAATCTACAATAGCACACAGCAGCAGTGGTTGTGCAGACGTAACGGCAACAACAATAAGCGGTAGTAGTGACAGCACTCGTGGCTACAACAGCACACAGCGGCAGTGGTTGTGAAGACGTGACGGCACCAACAATCAATGGCAGTAGTGAGAGCAAACGTGGCTTCAACAGCTCACAGCGGCAGTGGTTGTACAGACCGGGCTATAAAAGCACACAGCGTAATAGAATCTTGTTATCTTGGTCGTATAAAAGTTATTACAGTACAAGCTGTAAAAAGTGCTTAAAGTACAAGCCAATATATGTTGTCCGTTACATTCAGACAGAATGTGCGCTTAAGTCTGAATGCGTAAGCACATAACAGCAGTCTTTGTGTCTACTGCGAGAATCCGTTGTCAGTGTAAGCGCAATTAGTCCCAACCAAAACAGTCGTCCGAACAACTACCGTCGTGTTTCACTAAGGGCCGTTTTCATGACTTTTCTATAACTTTACCGCTCATATTTTTCAGGCGTTTTGCTAGTTTTCAATGTCCCGACTCTAATTAAGCCTATAACCGTACCGCCGAGTCCGGCAAGCCAATAAATTTATCAGAATTTTTTGCAAAGTTACCTGCCAACTCGCCAAAGCAAAAGCAAAATGAAAACAAACAAAATTGAAATTTTGTATTAAAATTTTAAATGCAAACGTGCACATTATATTCATAGATTGGCTTGTATTTTTCTACAGCGGCTTATCGGCTCACTCTCATCCATTTTTTTTTTTCTGCAAATTTATATTTTTATTGTGTTTACGTTTTGCAATTGACTGTCCACTTCTTCAAATATTCTCCAAGGCTACTCAGAATTGATTTATTATAATTGTGATGTCGTGAAAAGCAATACTCAATATTATTCCGCCTTTAGCATATCTTGCCGTTTCGTATTTTCTTTTTTATCGGTAAGTCGTGAGAACGGCTGTAAAACGTATTGTATATCTTAAATTACGTTTAAGCGCAAACATATAATAAACATTAGAAATATCTAAAATCGAAACTATTTTATAATTTCGAACAGGCTATGGGCCCAGAGCATAAGGCCTAGTTATATATACTGAGACTGAAATGTATTTTCGTGTGTCGAAAATATCGGTGAATAAACCAGACTAAGTTTTGAAAAACAAAGAACAATTTTTTGTGGTAAATTTTTCGTGTGTCGGTTAGGTTCGAAAAGTAGCTGGAGTAGTGTCTAAATCGGGAATTTGAACAATTTATTCGATCTTGTTGAAAAACTAAAAGAAATCGGTGATCGGTATAAATTTCGAACTCTACTGTTAATATTATTAACGAGTCTAAGTGACGAGTATGACAATTTTGTTGTGGCCATTGCAACCCGGGGTTTCCCTACTAATCCTAAGTGTGCTTAAAATCCAGCTGTTGGAGGGTGAAAAGGAGAAAAGCAAAATGTTAAAGTAACATACCTCAAGTGTTTCATTCGTGCGCAGAAAAACAAAAAGAAAATAAGTAGAAAACCGTTGCAGTCGAAAATGTTGAAGCAAATATATATACAAATATATATACAAAGACATTGTGGTGCCTAGACAGTGGCGCGTCGGTTCATTTGTGTAGTGTTCGTTCGGTTTTCGTTTCGTTTGAACAGTACAAAGAGAGAAAAATATTCACAAAAAATGAATACATAGTCACGGTAGTGTGCGTTTACATACTGGAAAGTCTGCCCTTGATCTGTTGGACGTGCTTTATGTAAAATAATTACAACTTTATGTCGGTAACAAGGATAGTTGCAAAAGGTAAAGTAATATTCGAGAAAAACCGTGCGTTTGTTCGAGACGGGAACAACGACATAATTTTTGAAACAAAATGATTTATTTTTCGTGAGCAATGTGAAAAAATGTCTGCTCAAACAAACAGCACAGAAGTTGTGAAATGGAGCAATCGGCAGCATGAAATATATGGCGAATAAAAACTTAGTGTACGGCGTAAATAAAAGTAAAATTTGTATTGACCTAAAAGAAAATATTTACGATACGCGCGAGTTACGTACCTTCACCCTAACTCGCACAATTATGTTGATAACGACGACATCAACATAATTGTCCAAAAGTATTTGAGCAATAAATGAAACACAAAACTCTTGCATTGCATAAATAACGTAAGCATCGACGACGCTTCCGCTGCTTATGTTTAACAAGCGTAAAAGTAATAGAACATAAGTGCATAAAAGATTGTAATACCAAACTAAGACTGAAAATTAACTTATTTCTATTTAACGCTTCAAAGGTCGGTTTCTTAGTATAAAAAATGATAGTTTGCAAAACGACAACAATGTATTTAACATTGTTATTGTTTTGCGCCACTTTAAATATTCTTTCGCAGCATTTTCGTTTTATTCTGCAATAAAACGAAAATGTCGAAAAAGTACATTCAGTATTAGTTTCTTATTAAAATCCTTTATGCACTTATGTTCTATTACGCTTGTTAAGCAGCGGAAGCGTCGTCGATGCTTCCGTTGCTTATGCATTGCAAGAGTTTCGTGTTTCATTTATTGCTCAAATACTTTTGGACAATTATGTTGATGTCGCCGTTATCAATATAATTGTGCAAGTTAGGGTGAAGGTACGAAACTCCTCCCCCTTTTGTCGTAGGATTCTCCTGAATTCTATATTTGTTTCGAATTGTTCTTAATGCTATAAAGATATATAATGCCTCGTTTACATACACGCAACAATTACGCAACATTTCATAGTAAAATATATCAGTTACCTTTGAATTTCGAGTAGAAGTTGCGTGTAACTATAAATGTTGCGAAACAATTTCTAAATACAACTCTGATTTTGTGATTAAAAATACTAAAATTTTAGCAAAAAGTTATTTACAACACTGAAATTTCGTCGATTATCTGCTGTTTGAATAATAAAGCATAAGTAAGTACAATTAGCATAATTGTTGTAAATTGATAATTTTATTTAATTATTGTAAGTGGAGCGTAAAATAAACGATGGATTACAGTAGAATGATTGAGAATCTGTCTAACATTATGTATATATGCTGCATAACTCAAAAAATTCAAACAATATATCCGACAAATCAGCGGATCGAAGTTGCGTTTGACTTGCAACTTCAATGTAAACACTTTTTCGCAACTACAAGTTGCAGTTTCTAGTTGCTTAAATGTTGCGTGTATATAAACGAGGCATAAGATTGCAATAGTATTAGTATTAGTAAAATTAAGCTTAAATCTGATACAATTGTTTTCGTTTTTAGTTATTGTATTTCTTCAAGATTTTTGAAATGGCTTAGTACAATTTGTTTAAATGATAAATTAATTAAATTGATTAAATTTATAAAGTTTATTATTAGAATCTTCGACAATTTTTTGTTCGTATGTATATTTTTTATTTTGAAATATTTCATTGTCTATTATTACAGTACAATTCGTAAATTCTATTATTATATTTTTGGATGTCATTTCATTTTCTTTTATTTCGTTACAATTATTTTTTACGATTACATTTTCTACATTTTGCAAGACAATTGTGCTTTCATCGATTACTTCTATTTGTATTTCATTGTTGTGTATTAAATTACATTTATTTTGTATTACACAATTGTTACTTAATTTTAACTCGTTAAGAGTTTTGTCTGGCTCATATGTATAAGTGTGATTATTAATTCGCACTACTATTTGTTCTTTGCATCGATTTTGTAATTATTTTTGTTTGTAATGGGTGTTATGAGAATTGCATGGGTTTGTATGACGTTAATGGGGATTTTAATGGCAAATATTAGTGTATCGTTATGAAACATGACTCTCATTTTAATGAGTTTTATTTTATAAAAATCTATTTTGAATTCGTCTATCTATTCATTTGTTAGAATTGATGGATGAAATATATTATATCTGGCTGATGCTATAGTGTTTTGAATTTCTTAGATTTTATCTTGGAAAAATTTTAGTTTCATTATTTGGTGATGAAATAGCATATCATTTCTGATATCGTTGCTTATTAGAACTATTTTTTGGCAGTCGTCCGAAATTGTATTTTTTGAGTGTGTTAATAGATTGGTTGATATTGTCATTTATATGAATTTGTTTATTAGTTGCTAAACTTAGCTGATGATTATTATTGTGGTTATTTTGTAAGTGTACTAATATTTTTTGTCTGTCTGTATCGTCCACGTTTTTGTCTGTTTAATGGTATTATTGATCGAATTTTTGATCTTAGGGTTTCGATTTCTACAACTAACTGATGTTTATTTTCTCCTGTTATCATTTTTATAGTTTGCTCTAAGTTATTATTTATGGATACAATTTCCATTGGTCTGATAATATGTATTAGTATGCTGTTTGGTTAGTTATTTCAACTGTTGTTGTTTTGATTGTGGTGAATCACGTCTCGGATTGTTTCGGTGTTACTTTCATCAGAACGGTTGTTTAGGTTATGGAAATGACCAGTATTATTATGATAATTTTTGTATATCTGCATTTGTCGAATACGCATTCGTACGATGTCCGGGGTCTCATCTGCTCAGCTGGTAGGTTGAGTAATGCGATCTGCGTTGAGTCGTATAAGCTCCTCATCGATACTCGTATGTCAGTCTCTAGGTCTAGGAGTTTGGATATAGCCGAGGTTACGTCATTTTCGGTCGTGATTTCATCAATGTTCCTTATTTCTAAGGTAGACATCTCTGTGGCCGATTTGACTTGCACTTTATCACCAAGAATACACCTCATTGCTTTTTGAAGTGGTTCCGTGACTGGATCTGCAGCCTTGCTCATTTTGAACAGGAGTTCACCGCTGGCCGCCTTTCGAATGCATCTGACACCTTGCCCGAACCTCCTATCACAGGTACTGGCCGTTTTGTAATTGGCCCCTGCACACCATTACCTTTTTTTGGGGGGAGGGGGTATCCCGAGGTTACCTTGTTGCTCCCTGACCCTTTGGGGGTATTTGTGCCCTTTTGGCTAGACTTTGGGTCTAAGGCTGGTTTAGCATATAGACATTTGCCTTTTCCACAGTCATGTTTAGACTCAGTTACAACTGGCTGATTTTCATTACAGAATACCACTGTTTTATGAAGAACCTGGATATTTTTAGCGATATCTTTCATGGGCTGGTTTACATGCCTCTGGTTATGCATCGTAGTCAGAAGATCTCCAAGAAATTTCAGCACATCAAACACACTGATACAAAGTTCAGCACTCCTTTGCACCTTATGCATTTGGATAGAAGTTTTTTCTAGTGCTGCCCACCATACACATACTCCGTATAGCAAAATGGGCCTAACTACTGCAGTGTATAACCAATGAACAATGGATGGAAAGAAACCCCACCTTCTTCCAAAAGCTTTTTTGCACGCAAAAAGTGCTATGGTTGCCTTCTTAATACCCTCTTCCGTGTTTTTGTTCCAATTGAGCTTTTTGTCCAGGACTCCCAGATATTTTTCATATTCGCAGATAGTAAGACTAATATTGTTGACCTTATGTAAAGTCAATTTAGGAGTCTCATATTTCCTTGAAAAGAGCACTAGAGTTTACACCTACACACTACATCATCCTTACACCACTACATCATCCGCGTAAGCTATTGCCCTATAGCCAGCCTCCTCCATGAGTTTCAGGAGCTGGTTTACCACTATCACCCACAGAAGTGGTGAGAGTACACCCCCTTGTGGGGTTCCTCTACTGACAAATCTGCTGACCAATGTCCCTCCTAATGGCGAATTCACAGATCTGCTGGTTAGCATTTTGTGAATAAGAACAACCAGAGACACATCGACCCCAACATCTATCAGAGCCCTAGTGATAGCGAATGGGAAAACGTTATTGAAAGCATTTGCTCTATCAACTTCTCGATATTATGTACCAGGAAGTGCAAGGCTGTTTCTCTTGATTTGCCCTTACTATACGCATGTTGAGCATTGGAAAGAAGCGAGTGATTGACTGTGCTTCCTATATGAGCGTCCAAGAGAATCTATAAAGTTTTTAGTAGAAAAGACGCTAGACTAATTGGCCTGAACTCCTTGGGCACGGCGTGAGAAGCTTTACCTGTCTTTGGTATAAAAACTATTTTGACTACCTTCCAATTTGATGGAATATGATTAAGGCTGAGACCACTATTAAAAATGTTGTATAACCAAGGTAAAATATACTCTTTCGTGTATTGTAGTTGAGCTGGGAAAATACCATCCGGGCCCGGGGATTTAAAGGGCTGAAAGGTATCAATAGCCCATAAAATCTTCTTCCTACTTATTATATTTGATATAAGTGCGGGAGAGACTCCTTCCCCCGCATTCTACCTTGATTTTCTCAGAATTCCCTGTGAAGTGAGTATCTATTGGCAACTCTAACATTTCTTTACTAGAATCTTTCCATTCACCTGTTGGGTGCATTAGGTACCAAATCGAGATTGGCGTCTTGGATAGTATTTTTCTTATTTTGCCTGATTAAAAGCTTCCAACAACCTTTTCAGATCCTCCAGATCTTTCGACCACCATAGGGGTTGGTGTGTGACTCTCATCGTGGCTTTAGGGCAAGCCTTCTTTAGTGCCATCGAGCAGTTATTTTTGAAAACCTCGACCAGTTTTTCTAATTGCTCTACATTCC
Source organism: Leucophenga montana (assembly GCA_035044765.1). Taxonomy (NCBI): domain Eukaryota; kingdom Metazoa; phylum Arthropoda; class Insecta; order Diptera; family Drosophilidae; genus Leucophenga; species Leucophenga montana. The sequence continues at coordinate 129,754 of JAWNNQ010001114.1, read as the reverse complement.
TAGGTTCGTAGGGTGGTTTAGGCCTTAGGATTCTTTTCGGTGTATTTGTGTACACTTCCCAGTTTGTCTTTCTCAGGTTAATGCTTCTTTCAGGTTTGGGGGACTTTTGCGACAAACAGTATAATATATATCTATGGTCGAAAAAAGAATGATCATTCAAATCTTTCCATGAAATAATTTTGTCGATGAGGTTATATCTAAAACCTCTACGATTCTTATTAATATTACCTTTATTATTACCTTTATTGCATATATATATAGGTTTGTGGGTAGCAAATAATCATAAAGTAACTCACCTCGCTCGTTGGTGTTTGTACTTCCCCATTGTTTATAGTTGGCATTCGCATCACCTGCTAAGATGATGCTATAGTTTTGCATCTTTCTCTCCTTAACCAGTTCCTTGATTTTGTGTAGGAGGTACAGGTCCTGGGTCATCGTACGCTAAATAGAATGAGGCCATTCTGTATTTTGTGCCCCTATCTCAAGGCAGATTATTGTAAGATCTCCACTACTGTATTTTGGGAGTAAAAAGGTATTAAGATGCGACTTCGCTTAAATACACAATCGAATTTTACCCTTTCCGTAGGGTATACATATTATTTATATTGAGGCCACATATCCGTTCAACATGGATCCATGGTTCCTGAATAAGGGCAATGTCAACTTCGCCTTTTGTGAGACGAAGTGAAAGTGTAGCCGATGCTGCTTTACTATGATGTAGGTTTATTTGGAGGACCTGCATCTCCATCCTTTCTTCCCTTCTCCTCCTTCAGGGTTAGTTCGCCCTCCTCATCTACGCTAAGGAAGATTTGCGTACCTTCGTAAATGACCAATATTTGATCCTAAATCTGTCGAGGCGTACCCGCTCTTCACCTTCTCGGATTCTGGTTCCTCTAATTCTATCCCCTCATCATAAGGGGCTACCGCATCCAGGAAAGGCGCTAGGTTCTCCGCCGTTGCTGTATCAGTCTTGTAGATTTTCAGTTGCACTTTGTCGAACCCGTAGCTTATCCTGCCTGCACACTATGCGAGCGATTCTAGACTTTCCTTATTAAGGAGGATAAGTACTTGTGTAGTTGCCCTCTGAGTACTTTCTTCCAACTTGACCACGTTCCAATTGTGTGTTGGGAGGTTTGCGTTAAAAACCCTGAATTGCTGTAACATTTTCTCTCACAAACTGCATCCGATCAGTTTGGTGCCGGGCCTGGATTTTCCAACATCACGTCTAGCGCTACTTTAGATAGCTCCCTCACGACCCACTTCCATTGGTGTTGCGGGATTCTACCAGCTTCGTCATTTCTGTCTATGACTCCCACAATTTTATGTTCCTTGGCTATTTCTGCGAAGGATTTGGCCCATGGTGTGCCACTGGTCTTCACTCTCTGGGGTGCTGCCAATTGACCTTTCTCCTTCGACTTTTGTCTCTTGTTGACTTTGTTCGTTCCATAGAGCTTAATGTCAAAATCTGGTACCACCGCGGTGGCCCATTCAATATCTTCTTTAAACTTATCAAAATCCTCCTTAGAGGTTTGATCTTCCTTAATAGGATCAGTAGCATGTCTCTTAAGTATTCGACATGCTACGCGACCGTCAGCTTTGCTGGCCTTCTTCGGGTCCGGTCGAACGAAGTTCTTAGCCCCTCCACTAACAATCTTGCCATCCTTACACAAACCACTAGTTGAGGGACCAATCGCTGCATGCTGGTTGGTAGAACCTCCAGTAGTGGAAGCCATCGGAGGTAAGACGTTACCTTCAGGCCTCCCTTCGCTCTTTGAGGAGCTAGAGCTCAGTAGTGCTGTAGCTCTTACTTGCATGTCTGTATTTGTAGTCCCTTCCGGGTGTATTTAGTAGTACCTGCCTCCCCTTTCTCCGGTGTTGACGAGTTGCTTCTTTTTATGTTTTTATTTAAGTTTACCATGTTCAATCCCACTTGCCTGAGCTCTCCGTTAGAGACTGGAATATTTTTGTTAAACCTGGGCCTCCATCCAGACAGACCCTCGTCACGGGTCGAGTGACACCTTGGTGCAGCCCAGGTATGAGATGAGGGATGGAATGAAAGAGATGATTAATGGTAAGTTAAGGTATGTATGACTATGCTTTATCCGGCGGTCACATAAGCGCTTCGACAGCCCTTTAATATGTGATTACAGGTCCCGCTTGGTGTCCCGGATATCTTATTAGTGAAAAGGAGTACTTAACGCCTATTCACAGTTGGCATCAATAGAGGTCGTTTGCTATCCGCAGCCTGCGACCCGACCGGTGGCCTCAGCTTGGCCTCGCAAGAAACCATCTCACCAGTTTCTTGGGATCATCAGTCATAGACTACCTTACTACTTTGCTACTTTGTGGCAACCCCATCCATCACCTCATCTAATCATGTATTGGGTGATTTAATGACAACACATTGGAATATTTACTTTTAATTGTATGCACAACATACATATATACAAAACAAACAAAAAATAACAACCTCAACAATAGATATGTAAACAGAGTAATAGCACTGTTTTTTTTTTATTCACCCGGATGACCAAACCATGCTTGGTACGTATTTGCTATAAGAAGTCCGCACTACACTGAGTATTCGATGTTTCCTTTGCAGTAGCAACGGGGCTCTTCTCTTCTTCAGGGCGCCTCAGGCACAGACGCACATACACACGGACACGGCCGACACACGATGCCTGAACCACCAAGACACCTATACGAAACATATATACATATTTATAGAGAGAGGAAGCCAAGTTTGAGAACTAATTAGTCTGTACTTTTTCCATTGATACCGCACTCGTGAAGCAGCCTTGATCGAATTCGACCAAATGGACCGTGAGTTGCCTACATATGTATGTGTGTATTCTACCATGCGCGTATATTCTACTAAGTGCTTATTATGCATATACAAATATCAACATACACAGCGCCGCACTATAGCTTTTACATCCAATGCTTCACAAGCCGAACGCTTAGGCCGATCGAACCTCTCTATCGCTTGTTCCGCGCTCTCGCTCGCACGCACGGCTTAAATGTACAGGACAAATGAGTCAAGCTTTTTCGTACGTGCAGCCGGCATTCATCGATTTTATAGACGTCACGTCTAAAAATCCATACTAAACAAGCGTACACTTTTTAACATATGCATAAAATATTAAAATTTTTAATGTATTTGAATTATTTTAATATAAGTAAACAAATTTTAGTTATATCATTTGCTTTATTCGTCACGGAGCAACCCGCGTCGTTTTAATCTTAGAGTAACGATAAGACTAACTTAAGTTTATCTTAACGCTACCCTACAAAGCTCGTTCCTAGTCGCTGAGCCGGCGACAGAACGCCTACTTGGCGCCTCTTGACCGCTCTGTGACAGACACGCTACTCCTACATGCAAGTGTCAGGTTCCGTCGGCAACTTATGTTGCAGCGGCATTCGGCCAGACAGCCTGATCAGCACATTTGGCCTTGCGCGTGTTGCTCTGTCGGCAACTGTAGTGCACCGGCATCCGGCCAAATAGCCTGGTCAGCACTTTTGGGCTTGCTCGTGCTAACTCCTGCCCGCGTTAACTGAAAGACGTCCTCGACTTTTGGTGTTGATTGTTCTTGTTTCCTACGTTTTGTCAGTTGGGAGTAATGACGAACTCCCTGGTTGGTACCGAGACAAATCAAGACGAGAGCGAGAGTAAGTCCGCTGCTCAGTAACGGTTTGGCAACCAGTTCGTCCCTAAGATCGTCAATGTGTCGTAGGTTCTTCAAGCTGAGGTCATGTAAGAATGGCAAGCTTATATGTTCTTTGTGGCCCGTCACGTTGACCTGTGCTATGGCGGAGACTGCAGGTTTCCTCCTCAACACCCCATGAGCATTTACTTACGGGGTGCCGTTTATGAATATGTCGTCATCGTAGGTGACCAAGTAGGTACCCGTGACCAGTTGGCTGATGCCACTGCTGTCTTCAAGCCTGACTGTCGCATCGTTGATGATGACAACGCCTTCGTCTATTAGCGCTACCGGGTTTTGATGTCCGAGACGAGTGCTGCAATGTGCGACAGTTCCAGATACCAACTGTTGAGCGCATGTTGTAGTTGGCATCCTCTTGCAGAAGGTGGTGCTTACGGCGGCGTTGCATTCCTGAACCGTGAAGATTTGCACACCGAAATCGGCTACAATGCTACCTTTCTCAAAATCTAATATAACATTATGATGTTGCACGGGATAAACATTATTTTCTTACAAACTAATACATGGTTAGGATATTTAATCAGAAAGTATAATGTATCAAAATTTTGAAATGCCTTAATACTAGATACTTGTAAAATATCTGTTATGCTTATATTGGTGAAGAGTTCATTTGTTAATTCTTTTATATCAATGCCATCCAAAATAAGAGGACTAATTAAATTAATTTTTGCTAGTGTAATGGGGAGGATCAAGTCCTCCAAATTTGTAATTATGATTCTATTTTTTTCTAGAATGGTTTCATACAAGTATCCAATATTTGAGTCGTCCGTTTTCCGGATTGAATTTAGAGAGTTAGCTATTTCGTTCAGTCGGTCTTGAAATTTTGTGTTTATTTCTATTTGTCTGTTTTCTGATTCTATTAACTGTCCTTGTCTGAACTTTATTTGTTCCCAGTCGTCAAAGTCCGGTGTCCCAGCTATTGCTTTTAATGCGGACCCCAGCAAATTTATTCTACGTCACTACAGAGCATAACAGAACTAATGCTTTGACTATGGTGTGTTTTTAATGTTGTTATTAGTGCTTGTATGTGTCCAAGGTCTGAAGTGAGCAAGGTTTTTTCATTGTCGTCCGAAAAGGTGTCCAGTAGCTTCCTAGTCTCGTCTGCGTAAATTTCGTACGATGTTATGTTCGTCGTGTGGCCGAGATAACCATGCTTATCCCAGATGGTCATGTCAGCCAGATGACTATCGGTATGTAGTTTGCATGGGAGTAGTCGTTAAGTCTTGATGTCGCTGTCGTCAAAGTGATAACCGTCCAAGTTGTCATAAGTACGTATCCTAACCTGTAGTAAAATAAAAAATAAAAAGCTCTAACCTATTATATTTTCTTAAAATTTTTCCCACCTTATTTCAGGTTGTCCTTGTGGACCACCCTCCCTTTTATGAGAACTGTCGTACCTAGGTCCGCTTCTATCACCTGTTCGGTGTAGATGGGCGACAGCTTGTTTCCTAATCTTTTATTTGATTTTAACCAAACTTTTTCTCCAGTTTGGTACTTTTTCTCTGTTCTATTCTTGTTTACCTGCGCAAGTGATTTTTCGTGTGCCGATATGATTTTTTGTTTTATTTTTGTTAGAACTTCAGGGGGTGCAGAATGAATAACCTCTATCGGCTTCTTGTCCGTGACTTTGTGTATTGACCTATTATACTTTACGGTCGCCAGGAGTACCGTATCCACTGTGTCAGATACCCCCTGGCTCAGTTTTAAGCATCGGACTATGTCCCCAAAGGTACCATGAAATCGTTCGACAATTCCATTTGAGGTACTATGTAATGGAGGGCATTTGCCACCTCTATTTCGAAATTATTCATAAGAATTGATCTTATAGTTTCGGAATTTAACGATTTATCGTTATCGCAGTAAATGGTTTTTGTCTTTGGATAAAAATCACCAACTGCAAAATTGGGCCCTTACTATCCACGATTGAACGTGAGGCAATAGGCTGCACTACCGCAAATTTTGAAAATTTGTCGACACAGGTCAGGAAATATTTTTTGTCAATGTGATACACATCAACATGCAAAATTTCCCCTGCGTAGTCTGGTATTGGTGTTCTTCCTACAACCTGTTTAGTAGGGTGTCGATTATGTTTTGCCATAGAACATATTCTACAATTTGCGGCTATTTCTGTTGCTAGCCGTCCCATTTTTGGGAAAAATTATCCTGGAGCATTTGTTTTACATTCTCCTGAGCCGCACGATGAGCTCTGTTATGCTCTGTAGTGACGATTTCTCTTTGTTCGGCCCTATCAGAAATATCTATCACCAAATTTTTCGAATACCAGAATGTGGTTGATGGGAATGTTTGAATAAAACTGTGTTGTATAAAAGCTAATACAGGGAGTTCGCAGTGTATTCCGTTGACAACGTCCGCTTTTACGACATCATTTAATGTTTGCAATAGTGTATTTCTATCAGAGAACTGAATGACATGTCTTAGTTTTTCCTTGAAAATAATAAAGGTTTTTACTGAAGGGGTATTTGCTTCCTCGATTATAATTTGGTTTCGGAAGCAATTGACCGGTTTTTCTGTCGTCTCAATGGTGTATGTGAGAGACTCTTCGCTATGCACTGTAGCGACATCTGAGTCCACAGATTCTTCTAATGCATTAATATTCTGGCGAGACAGGGCATCTGCCACAAAGTTCTCTTTGCCAGGTTTATAAAATATATTAGCATTGTGTTCGTCAATAAAAGCTTTCCAGCGTTTTATTTTTGCATTTGGATTTTTGTCTGACACTGCGAATGTCAGAGGTTGATGATCTGTAAAGATGTTCAATTTTTTTACCCCATATAAATATGTGCGGAGATTTTTTAAGGCCCATACGATAGCCAAAAGTTCCCTTTCGTTCGTCGCGAAGTTTATTTCATTATCGTGTTCGAGAAATCATTGTAATAGGGCGACCGCCCTGAGACAACACAGCGCCAAGGCCATAGCCTGATGCATCAGTAGTTAAGTCAAATGGCAACTTGAAGTCTGGATACGCTAGTACCACATCTTCTGAGGCCAGTATGTCTTTTAATTTATTAAAAGACTCCATTTGCGTTTGGGTCAATTCCAAATTTATTCTTCTAGATTGATTGACACTAACTTTACCATTATCGCCTCGCGATGTTGGCAAAGCCTTTTATAAAGCATCTGTAATAGCTGGCTAATCCTAAAAATGATCTGAGGCTAATAAAGTTTTTGGAGGTGGAAACTCTTTCATGGCCTGTACTTTAGCAGGTGAAGTTTGAATACCACCCCTAGACACAGTGAATCCCAAATACTCCACACTCTTTTTGAAGAACTTGGATTTTTCTTGGGATACCCTCATGCCCGCATCTCAAAGACTTTTTAAAACCCACTCAATGTGTTTCACATGATCTTCCTTGTTTTTGGAGAATTTTATTACATCATCCACATAGACGTAACAAGTTTTCCCAATTTGGTCCCGGAGGACGTCATCTATTGCCCTCTGGAATATACTCGGGGCATTTTTTAACCCAAAGGGAAGTCTGCAGAATTCATACTTTCCATTATTGACAGAGAATGTCTTCTCCCTGTCTTTTTCCGCCAATTCTATTTGGTGAAAGCCTGATTTGAGGTCCAGTGTTGTGAAATACTGTGCCTCACCCATATTTGACAATATTGTCGAAATAGATGGAATCGGATATTTATCGTCCGTTGTCTTTTGGTTCAATTTTCGGAAATCGATTACCAAACGTTTTAATTTGTGACCCGATTCGTCGACGCCTTTTTTGTCAACGACCCACAATGGGTTGTTATAAGGGGATCTGGAGGGTCTTATTATGCCATTCGCTAGGAGTTGTTTAACTTCTGCGTTGACAAATTCAGACACGCCCATTGGGTATGGATACATTTTGGAGTACACCGGCTCGCCATCTGTCTGAACAGTGGCGACAGTATTTATATTGTAAGGTAGGGACTCGTTTACGTCCGCAAATGCTTTAACCGTTTGGTCAATCATTTTGTTAAAAGATTTTCTGATGGCGATGGGCACATCAGCGTCGTTGATTTGGATAGAATTTACGTTTTGGCATTTTGTAAATTTAATCATTTCTGAACCGTGATCGTGTTTAATACGGTTTTTCGTAAAATCAATTTTTGCATTTACTTGTTTAAGTAAATCTAGGCCGATTATGCCATCAAATTCTTTAAGACTATCCAGAATTAAGAAATATGTCTTTATATTAAATAAGTGAATTGGGCATTTTTGCTCAATTTTAGTGTGCCCATGTATCGACCTAACTTGAAAAGGGTTATCGACTGACACAAGATGTGCCAGTACAGAAAGTGGCTTTATATAGTTTTTAGAGGCTCCTGTGTCAATGAGAAGTCTAATTATCTGACCTGATACTGTACGTGTGATGTACGGTAACAGGGAGCTACCCCTAAAAAATTGCAGGTTTCTGCATCGGACAAGTCGTCATCCACCGCAGCCACTTCTGCCTGCGACTGGGTTTCGTAATTGTTGCTGCTTTGCTCTTGAGGCAAGTGGTTTATCTTCTGCTTATTTTGGTCCCCATAATATTGAGTTTTTTTTTATATTGAGGGGCTTGCGTTGGTTGCCTAAAGCGCGATGACGTATCCACGTCCATCGGTTCGGGAGCCTGTCCCTGTGGTTTTTGATTTTAAAAGCGTTGCCTCGAACTACTTGCTTTGTAATTTCCTTGGTTATTTCCCTTATTATTTTTTTGAAAATTCGGTTTTGTTTGTTGGAAATTGCTATCACCCTCCTGCTGGCTGTTTTGGCGCGAAAATACTCCTCTCATTACTTGATTCCGCTTCCTGCGCTAATGCTAGCACGGCTGGCAAATCGCATGGTTGAGCTGGAAAAACAGACCATTTAAGATTTTTCCTCAGTCCGGAAATAAATGTATGAAGCGCATCGCTTCTGAATTTTTGGTTAAGGACCGCCACTGCGGCGGAGTCGTGTGTCATTAATGTCTTGTTTGTTAGTAGAGTCAATTTCTTCTCCATCTCATCATAGTACTTTAATAGGGGTAAATCACCCTGTCTTAAGGTACTAAGTTCTTGCTGGATCACATGCACCGGTGTTTTATCGGCAAATGTGAAGTCCAGTCTTGCAATAATCGCTTTAAAATTGAGAACGGTCTTAAAAGATACCAACACTGCATCTGCCGGTCCTCTTACTTTGTTGCGGATTATAGCAATTGCTTGAAAGTGTCGAGAGCTCCCGTTATAGGGCTCAAAAACCTTATAGGCGTCGCTCGCTGCTTGTCTCCAGGAGACATAGCTTTCATGCCTCCCTTCAAACTCGGGAATGAACTTAACAATGTCCAGAGGCTCGTCGCACCGAATTGCTGACACAATTTCAGCTGCCTGATATACCTCGACTTCTGGCACAACCACTTTCAGGCTGTTGATCTGTTCTGTTAATGCTGTTATTTTTTGTTCAAAAACTCGTGCTTGCTGTTCAAGGCACAAACGCAACCCCTCCAGGGTTGTTGCCTGTTGTTCAGTCATTTTCTTTTTCCTAGTTTCTAAATAGGATACTATTAGCTCGTCGTCACTGTCACTGACATCTACAGTCTGTCTCTTGTGCATTCAGGCACAAAACATATATGAATATTGGATACTAAGGGATTGGTTAAAATAAGACTTTTTGAAAATGAATCTCGCAGTTATTTTGGACAGACACTTTATTTTAATAATTTATTTATAACAAAATGAACACAACACTTACATGGAATTCCTACTGCTTTGACTTAATCGAGATATATTTATTGTAGACGATGATTGTAGCCGATGACTGTAGCCGATGACTGTAGCACTTGTTGTAGATTTGTCTTTTAATATTTATAGCGTTTTACTCACTCAGCTTTCCGCTGGGTTTTTTTTTTTGTAATTATTTTTCTTCTTTTTTCTTTTTAAAGGTTTGTTGAATTTTTACGTTTTTTTTTACTCTTGAGAAAATTTTCGTGGTTTTGACACTACGAATTTCTTATTTTTTCCTTTTAAAAAAAAAAAAAAGTTTGTTAGCGTTTTGTTAAAACTTGAAAAAATTTTCGCGGCGTTGGCACTACGAATTTCTTATTTTTCTCCTTTTAAAAAAAAAAGGTTTGTTAACGTTTTGTTAAAACTTGAGAAAATTTTCGCGGCGTTGGCACTACGAATTTTTTATTTTTCTCCTTTTTTGTTTAAAAGAAGTTTGTTAACGTTTTGTTAAAACTTGAGAAAATTTTCGAGGCGTTGGCACTACGAATTTCTTATTTTTCTCCTTTTTAAAAAAAAGAAAAAAAGATTTGTTAACGTTTTGTTAAAACTTGAGAAAATTTTCGCGGCGTTGGCACTACGAATTATGTTATATTTTTTCTCACTTTTTTTCTTAAGGAGAAAAAAAAAATGGTTTATTAAATTTTCACAGCGTATTTTGTTGAAACTGGAAAAAAAAATCTTCGCGGCGTTATTATTCTATTATTTATAATATTTTTTTTTTCACGTGTGGGCGCCAGTAAAAAAGTTTTGTTTTATATCATTTATTTTCGTTTGAATCTTAGAGTAACGATAAGACTAACTTAAGTTTATCTTAACGCTACCCTAGTCGCTGAGCCGGCGACAGAACGCTGACTTGGCGCCTCGTGACCGCTCTGTGTCAGTCACGCTGCTCCGGCATGCAAGTGTCAGGTTCCGTCGGCAACTTATGTTGTAGCGGCATCCGGCCAGACAGCCTGATCAGCACATTTGGCCTTGCGCGTGTTGCTCTGTCGGCAACTGTAGTGCACCGGCATCCGGCCAAATAGCCTGGTCAGCACTTTTGGGCTTGCTCGTGCTAACTTATATATTGTCTGAACCCTTCTATAAAGATCTATGATGGGTAAGTCTTTCGATATGTCTAAATGTCAGCTAAATGCTAAGTGCATTATAAGCCTCTCTAACGTTAACATTCCAATTGGATCGAATGGTACCGTCGCTTCATTGGATACATTTACATATTTTGGGCTCTTTTTGAAATTTAATATAACTGGAAACAGATTTAGAGCAAAGAATAAGCAATTCTACTTTCATCCCCATTTACGTTTTATTCCATACTTACAATTTTTATTCATAATTTTGCATAAATAAAATGTATAAAAATATCGTGTTTTGTTCCAATTACCAAATGTAGCGGGTTTTTAAAACAGTGTTGTTAGTTTCACGCTAAATCAACGGGTTATTTTATTTATCAAATCACAATTGAAAAGTAGTCTCGTTCGTTCCTTAAATTCCTATGTGAATAACTTGGCAATGGGCAGTGTGACCAATAGACTGCAGGGGAAAAAAAATAGACAAAAGAAAAAAAAAATTTTTTTTGAATACCTATAATTTATATGCGGAGACTATTCATTGAAGTGTTTGATTTGCTGTTTTATTATTATTGTTTGCTATTCTCTATGTTAACTGCTACAGAAAAATCACGAAAAAAGTGGTTTAAACTTACCGGTTCATACAAAAACTTGTTTTTTTTTTTTTTTTTATTTATATATATAAAGGTTTTTCAACCCTCACGGTCATAGTGATATACATATTTTGTTAGTGAATATAAGAGAACAAATGAATTGTACAATATGAAAGCAGTAATAATTGATTATAATCTCGTTCCTTCGAATAATGAATTGTCATTATGAAGTGTCCGAAAAAATTATAACGTAATTAATTCTGAAAAACAAAATCGGGAGTTGAATTGTGTTCATATTTATCATGGCGGATTTGGAAGCTGTATTGGCTGATGTCAGCTACTTGATGGCGATGGAGAAGTCCAAGTGCACACCAGCCGCTAGAGCCAGCAAAAAGTTAATATTGCCAGATCCCAGGTACATATAACTACTACAGTTCATACGTACATAAAAATGATTATGTGTATTTATATCTTAAGTATTAGGCAAGTACTCTACACTAACCGTATACAACCGATTTCGATATTCTTTTGCGGTAGTGCTTTCCTGACATGTATCATAAATTGAATTAAAACTATAGTTTAAAGCATTAATATGGTGTACAAATATAATTAATTAAGATAAATTAACAAATTATATCAGAAAACAAAATTTGTATCAATATATAAAACAGCTGAGATATTTGCGTTAAAGTTAAAATATCAAATTTTTTTGTGATGTACGAAAACTTTTTCGAGCATTGGGCGTAAAAGGCTTCAATTTTCACCTATATTAAAAAAAAAATGTGTCCGTGCGAAATAAAACACCGATGTACATATGTACGTTCATTCTCTTCGATACAAATTACGAGTGATACACCTTTAATTCTAGTAAAGCGATAAAGCAGAACAAATTGTTTTTGCAAAGAGACAACAACAATAGACATAAACTTAAAATTTTTACAAACACTTGTTTACCTTACTATGTTTGTTATGTTTAAATTTTAGATCTCAATTTTAACAATATTGTGCTAATGCTGTAGAATTGATCAAAAAATTAAAATAAATAAATGGTGAGCAGCGCTCATGAACAAAATAAAAAAACATCGGTGGAATCGAGAAATGCATATTTCTCTTATATATCACCATCCAACAAATATAATAACTCTAACTCGTCTGCAGCAACAATTAAGCAGACAGTAAGATCTTGCTTTCCCGCTCACCTAAACTCTTTTCTTTGGAGGGTCGAAGGTATCACTCTCCATTATCTCCAGTTCCACCATCAATAGAATCTACAACAGCAATAACAACGCAAAGTGGCTTTACAATTTCGGTTGCTTCGACATTAACAACTGTGTACTCATCACTTGGTTCGATCGAACAATAATTGACAAACTTCGATCTATTCTAATGAGCCATCGACAACCGCTAATTCTAAAAAAACGAACATTAAAAATCAGAACATAAACCAACTAACAATCAAATTTAAAAAGTACATCGAACAGATTCGAACTTTTAGCAGACCCAGACGATAAAAGTAATGAAGAAACTGACCGTAGTACAGACACAGTGAAGGCTCCACAAAAAGTAAATTAACCCACATTAATATACACATGTACAGTGTTGTCCAAATTAAGCATTAATTCCCTTAAGGAACTTTGATTTGAAAGCATTACTCTAACAATGAAGTTAGAGTTCAAGTAACCGATTCTACTATTGCAATATTTTTCGGCAGAAATCTGCACATCATACGAGGGGTACTCGTATGCGTTGCTTCCACAAAAGGTAGATCGTATTAAGATAAGTAAACAAACACATCACTATGATAAAATTGTGCGAATAAAAAAATGATCTGGTAATCAATCAAAAGTTAAAATTTTATTTATTTATGATAAATCTGGTTAATGATTATTTACAAATATAAATTTTATATTATTCACATATAGTGCAAAATGGTATTATCATTTTGTCACAAAAGTTTGTAACGCATTAAAACATCATATACTCCATAAAGCAGACCCGGGCAGCGCCTATGCACACTCGTAAGGTAACACGCAGTATTGCTTTGTTTTTGTTTTCACATTTACAGCAAAGTCAAGCAAGCCATGCCACACGCGAAAAAATTCGTTTCTAGCGAGCACGCTAAATCAGTTGGCGGCGGCAGCGAACAAAGCAACACGCTTTGTGTTTGATTCTAATTGGGCTTTGTTAAACGCTTTGTATGGAAAAAGTTTTTTTTTCTGAAAATTTATTTTGCCAAAATCAATGTTTGATATGACGAGGCAATTGTTCACGAGCGCAGCATAATAAGACATTAACGATACTTTTCATAAAAATGTTGTTGAAAGTTCTTTTTCCTCTCTCGTTATTCATAACATGTTACAATGGCGAGATCATAATAAACGACCTTATTAAGTTCCACAGCCGAAACTGAAAACGCTTTATTTTTTCAAAAAATTTAATTTTTCATTGGAAAACGTAAACAGTATTTTTATTCCAGTATTTTTAGTTTTTGAATAATCTTAAATTTTTTTCAACTTTATTTCTCATTTTTTCAAAGCAAAATGAAAAGCGCGATTTTTTTTCAGTGCACAAATCATCTGCACGCACACATTCGCTCAATGAAAAAATTGTAAGCGTTTCGTGTTGCCCACGTTGGCCAAAAAGTATTCATATTCTTGATCAGCTTGACGAGACGAGTAGATCTATTCACGTCCGACTGTTTAACTGTGTTGCATCAATTTTTTTCCAATTTTTGGGATATATAGGTGAATTTCGATATAGAAAACTTATTTCTTAAGGAGATAAATAGAAATCTGGGAGAAAAATTTCTGTGCCAACATTATTTTTTTTTATATTGTCAAGTAAATATTTTGACAATGGAAAAAATTCTCATTTTATAATTTTGCTTGCAAAAAGGGTAACTTCTTATTAAGTTGCTTCAAATATTTTATGTATTTTATTTTATTCATACTTATAAATAATAAGAAAAAAAAAAAAACAAGTTTTCAAATTAGAAAACAAAAATTCTTAAACAAAAACAAAATACATTTCAAAATTTGTATGTTAATTAAATGTTTTTATCATCGACTCTTCATTGAAAAAATACGGTAATTGGAAGCTCGGATGCATTTAATACTTGGTATGACGTCTGTAACAGTTTGTAGTCTTCTTTTTATGAAATTAATTAGCTTGGGGATATCATAACTTATTATTTATTTATCTATTTATTGTTTAGAATTCCTAGTGCTACAAGAAATTTTTTATGAGTCAACGCACTAGTCACATGTCATTCCTAAAGTTAATAAAATTATTAATTTATTGATTATTAAATTTTCTTTTATATATAATAAGCCCTGATTGTTAAGGTATAATTTTAATTTTTGTTTAAATTGAGTGGCTCTTCGAATAGTTTTAAGTTGCGGTGGTAATTGACTCCAAAGGCGAACAGAGTATACAAAAAATTCCATGTCTGAACTTACAAAATTTAATTTTGTAGAGACGATGTTATTTGTTTTTCTTGATGAAGCAAATGTAAGCTTTTGATACAGGTATGACGGTTCATGTGTCAAAATAATACTGTGCAGTTGAACTAAAACTTTAAAATCTATCCATGCTTTTAGGGTCAGTCCAAGAACTGCACATGCATGATGTGAAACATAGTCAAAATGGTTTAAAGCAAAAACATTTCTAATTATCCTATTAAATGCTACTTTCAATCTTTGTTGGATCACTGAATCGCAATTAGCGAAAATTTCAACTCCACAAAAAAGTATTGGTATTAAATATGCTTTTGCAATAAATAAGAATGAATGAATAGTGATCGTAGAATACGAAATATTCTTACTGATGCTTGAATAATATGGTTATTCCAAGATAAGGTTCTATTGATCTTAATACCTATATTGTTTGCCCTATATTCAATATTCGAATCTTGTAAGGAAAGTTTTTGCAAGTTTTTTTAGCTGGGTTAAGGCGCAGTCCATTTTGCTTCGCCCAGTCACATATTGCAACAAGTTCATTATTGCACACTTTAGCACCTTCGTCTATTAGCTCCAAAGGACGACTACCATGCATTTGGACATCATCTGCATACATATGATTAGACAAAATGGGTAGATCGTTAACATATATGGAGAACAATAAGGGACCAAGTACTGATCCTTGAGGGACGCCACAATTTATTGGAACAAACAATGACATGGCTATAGGAGTAATAACTGCCTGTCGCCTATGACTCAGATACAAGCGAAGAAGCTTTATTGCTGTACATGAAAAAAAAATTTGGATCCCCAGTTTAGCACAAAGAATATCATGAATGCTTTACTGTAGCCAAGTAGAGTTATAAAAGTTACTTTCTTTTTCTGCAACTCAATTCGAATGTCATCAGTAACATTTAATAGCGTAATGTAAGGCAATACATAATACTAATAAGGACGGACTTTGTTACCAACAAGTGGCCCACCGACACCAGGACTAGTCCTGTTCCACAGCTTCAGACTTACGTCATCAGCTGCTTTAACTTTTATTTAAATAAAAAAACACAAAACACAATAGAATATAAAATTAATGATAAAAATAAAAAATAGTACAAATTACAAAGTCAAATATTGAGAACTGATAGAATGTTTTTTTATAAGTATAATTGCTAGCACACATGAACTGAGCTTATTAAATTTAGCGCTTATTACTCTAAAGGGGTTAAACAGTGCAAAGTTAGAAATGCAAATATTTAGTTTGATAGGCACAAAATGCCTGTTTGGTCTCTGGGGAACATTAAATAAAATATTATTTAAGATGTAGGCAGAGTTGGTTTCACCGGATATAACTTTATGCAGAAACATTACACTTAACGTTGAACGGCGGATTTTTAACAATGCTGTGCCCAAATGACTACCCAGACCAGAAGAGACGTTGATCATTTTAGAAGTTGCTGATCTAAAAATTACACACTGTTTCCGCGTACAAAGATAAGATTTTATCCATTGAGTAAAATTAAACGGAAACCCATTTTATGTACCTTAAAAGCAATATTTTATGATTTACCGAATGACCGAAAAATGTCGAAAAATGACTTTGGTTCGATTTAATACTACACAAATAATTAGCGTAAGCAACATGGTTACTTTTAAGACAATCACTACGTGCGCAAGCATAGCGTGAGTAGTCCGAGACCTTTCCCGAGATTTTGAATTTTATAAAAAGTCGATTTTTCTTATTTCGTTTATATTAAAGTTTATATGGTAACTGCAGACGTAACAAAATGTTCAATAACATTATACAGAAGCTTGTTAAATATATCAACAGCTGTATTGATATTGGTCGCGGTGTAAACCGGCAGCCAATTTATATTTAGAAATTTACTGTTTAGAATAGAATAGTTTGCACGGTTAAATAATCTTTTCGGTATTAAAGGAATATAATGTTTTACCGGATCACAAATTGTAACATTAATATGGAGGGTTGGATGATAGGGGTCCTCGGGTGAAAGCTGTAAACGAAAATCAAATCCAACTGCTTGTAAGCCCATTGGCTCAAGAAACAAAGAGTCATTTGAATTAATGCAACTAATGTTTGTAAGATTAAAGTCACCTATAACAGCACGAGTCGTCATGCATTTGTGAAAAGAAACAAAGAGCCATTTGAATTAATGCAACTAATGTTTGTAAGATTAAAGTCACCTATAACACAGCACGAGTCGTCATGCATTTGTGAAAAAAAATTGTTCATTAAGCTCAACATGAGAGCCATAAATATGCTCTGAAGAATTTGGCGGAATAGAGGAACACGAAATAAAAAAGTTCATCTTAATTTTACTGCAACGAATTCAATATTATATATATTATCAATGACAGATGGTTCGAACGAATATTTCACGATAACAGCAATTAGGACACCACCACAGCGTCTACCAACCCGGTCAAATCTGTAAACTTAGAATTTACTACTTAAAGTCTCTGCAAAACCCAGAACTTCAAATGGAATGCACATGCTATTGAGATAAACTGAGTTTAATTTAGTGTTAAGGTCACGAACGTTTTGGTAACAGAAACAAAAATGACGCGGTAAACTTTCAGAACTAGCAGATGGTGGGTTTAACAAAAGCAGATGATAATTTGGTTGCAAATATCACATTTTACGCTTTTTAGCCTCTAACGTTTTTAAATAGACCGGACACAGTTGAGATACCGACGTTTGGTTTATGTCAAGCCTCAGATTAAATTTGTTATTTGCGCGGACACAATTTATGCATTTATTTACTGATTCTTTATCACAAACAGACGATTTGCGATTCCCATGGCACTTAATACAGACTTCCTCACTCTTGCAATTAGCAGCAATGTGATTAAATCCTTTGCATTTAAAGCAGCACATAACGTCAACACCATCGCTAAGATATTAGTGAACACAATTTTCAGGATTTGTCATCTGCACAAGTATTTCGTTTCTTAATTAAGTCGGTGAGTTCACTATTTCATGCTTAATTTTCATGCCAATAATTGTAACCCTAGGGTTAATATTACTAGCCACTTGCAAATCATAATTATAACCGATTTTCTCGTTAATCACTGAATTAATTTTGTCGCGATCAGCCTCTATAACAACGACACCGTTTTGTCTCTCGGAAACATTTACTTTGCGTTCAAATCGTTTTTTGTCACAACTGACGTTTGACACTTTTTTGGACGTACAATCAATGAAATTATCTTAACTACATTAGCCACGACTGTATCTTTATTTTTAACTTTATGTTTTGCTATTTCTGCATAAGAGTGAATAGACTTTACTTTATTGTTGTTGTCTTCCCGAGTGATTTTAATCTCTTTGCAAACACTCTCATTAGTAGAAGACATATTAATAAACTGCTGCTTTAATGCATCAACATTGTCTGAGACCTTCTTTAAATCACCAAAAACTTTATCTTCAAGGTTTTTTTACACGTTCAACATAACGAGATTCAACCACTTCTAACAATTGTTTGATTTCATTATTATTTATTTTTAGAGCATCATTAAATTAAGTTTTGTATTCACTTAAGTGACGCGCACTCCTTTTAACTTGTTCTTGTACTTCGCGTAGTATCAAGTCAACATTTTGAATATAAGTGACAACAGTCTTCACACATGAATTTAATCATGGGATTAGTACCCAAAATGTTTGCGCTATATTGGTCTAGGCCCGAACACTTTGGTGCCACATGGAACTTTTGCTTTTGCATTTAAAGCACTCCGACATGTTTGTTAATATGCACAATAAACCACCGCCGACAAATATATTTAATATGTTGCGTATTTAAAACGTAAAATAACAACGTTTTAACACAAAAAGAGCATTAAAAAATGCGTAATAATATTAAATTATACATTTTTTAAAAGATCAATGGAAAATTTTAGTGTAAACAGTAACAGAGTTGCCACACTTATGAGAAGTATTTTTATGAAACTCGGATTTACGTCGTCAAGACCAACAGCATCCGATTTAATTTTAAGAATCGACTCTAAAACATAACGCTCACTCACACAGCCAAATCTAAACCTATTATCACAGCTATTATAAGGTACAGTACTCAGGTACGAATTATTGGTTGTTGTAACAGCTTCGTTTGAGCTGCATCAGGAAATATATATGCACAATTTATTATATTATGAACTGTGCAAAGCGATTTTTGAATGTAAGAGAAAGACAGACAGAAATGCACCCTCAGGTGTCAAGGTCCAGGAAAAAAGCAACATCAACTGATCGTAACCAGAGGTCGAAAGAATTCAATTGAGTCGGATGGGACGGGCAGTTAAACAAATGAATTGTATCGTGCGGTGATTGACCGCATTCAGGGCAGCAATTAGTATTGTTTATCCCAATTCTTTCCATATATCACTCGAGCATATTGCTCCATCCGGTGCTACGAGGGAGATGTTTTTCGCTCTCATTAATAGGTGGAGGTCTTCCACCTAATATGTTATTGTCCCAATAAGAGCGTATAGCTTGTTCAGTTGCATCTTTATGCAATTGGGCTCTTCTAGAAGTATAGTCAAACACTTCTATGTTGCTATCAGTAATAAAGATATTTATACTCGTCTTATATACCCTGATATCAGATCTTATTCGGGTAGGCGCTGATGTAGTGAGGGTGCTATGGTTCGGATGATCACGACTGTACGCACCCAACAAGAACTGTTTCGAATGCAACTCATTATGTTGATGAACAGGAAGTATCATCGTTTCACTGTGCAAATGATCCTCTTGGGTCATTTGCAAACAATCATCTGCATAGGTCACTAGTTTTATATGGGGAGGGGGAAGAGGCATCTTTGCCAAATAAAGGTTAAACAGGAAAGGAAAGAGAACCCCTGCGGAACACCTATCTTTAACTTAAGATAACCCGACCTCACACCCCTAAACTCAACGTAAGCCCTTCTACCGTTAAGATAGTTCAATAGCCAGCGTTTTGTTTTATCGGGTAGTGAGGTGGAGTCCAGGTCTTGAAACAATCTTTCATGATCAACTGTGTCAAATGCCTTCAAGGTAGAGCTACCACTGTGCGTTCGCATGGCCTCGGCTTATTAAGTCCTTTAGCTATAAAAGTTGTGATTTCGCTTAGTGCTAACGTCGTACCACGACATTTCCTAAAGCTGTGCTGATGATCTGCTAGAATGACTCAAGAACTTTCACCACAGGTGAAAGAAACGATATGAGCCTATAAGAGGAACCAAGTTCAGCTTCACTGCCGGGTTTTAAGAGAGGTATAATCCTTGCTAACTTCCATACGTCAGGGACAATTAGTTGGGAAATGGAGAGGTTTAACACATACGTGAGATATACTTCCGCTATATGCTCAAGGGGCTTCACCATCAGCATTGAAATGCCGTCTGGGCCGAGTGCCTTGGATGATTTTGCTTTCCCTATAGCAGCCAAAACCTCATCACATGTAAAATCTACCAAATCTTCATGTCCTTTTTTCTTTCTAACGTGACGTATGGACTTATGCTTTAACCTATTCTGCTGAGATGGTCACGAACTGTCTGCAGAAATAGGTGGCACACTTCTTTGACGATCCTATTTGCACTCCCTCAAATGTAACAGATGAAAGAACTCTATTCTGCGGTACACCAGATATATTTTTAATAGTGTTCCACAAACTTCGCGAACCCGAGTCACAATTATTCAAGTGCTCTAGCCATTTTGAATTTCTATGTTCCCCAACGAGATTATTCACATTGTGAGACAACAAGGCAATACGACTGTCACCCGGATCATTGGCACGAATTTGATCACGCAAGGTCGCTAAGCGTGCAGCTTCTGCTGGAAAGCCTGGCCTAATATTAGGAAACCTACCAGATTGAATATGCCTCTTTGCAGCATTGGTGATCGCGTCTCTAAGAATTCTTTCACCTACCTTAACATCATTGGGAGGCAGCGACCGCTGATTGATTGATCAATACAACGTGTGAACTCAGTCCAGTCAATCGACCACTCAGAGTATGGAATAAGCGATTCACTGACGACAGTTAAATCAGGGTAGCTGGATGTGGTAGTATTCATCCTGGTTGCACAGTCCTCGTTGATTTTACGAAAAGGAGAGCTGTCTATTCGGTCCGCTATACTTATACCCCTAAGTTCATTCCCTAGCTCCGAGAACCACATCTCATGGTGTGCATTGAAATCACCAAGAATAACCCTATGATCCCCTTGCATGACATGGCTCAATATCGGATTATACCCAGGGTCGCAGCTGTTGACTGGTGGAAGATATAAGTTCACATACTCAATCTCGACATCTCCGGACTTTACAGCCAGACATTGTGTCTCCAGAAATGAATTCTGTTGACCAAAATAAGGCATTGAAAAAGGTTTGAAATTCACCGTTCGATGAACGATGAATGCCAGTCCTCCTCCACTGTTCCTGTCTCTGTCCTGCCTGACTATATTAAAGTCAGCAACAGATGCCAGCCGACATGAGTCTGTGAGCTTGGTCTCTTGCACTGCTGCAATTAAGACGTCATGACGCTCCACAATCTCAGCCACTTTCCCACCATTCAGACCATTACAATTGAGCTGCATAACTCTAAAAGAATTAAACCGCTGCTCAATTAATGGACTGAGAGCACGCATAATTTGTTGACAGGGCGGCGGAAGGATTGGCGAAGATTGCGTAAAACAGGAGCTACATGACGCCCGCCCGGGTGACCGGGACACAGCTGGGACAAGCATGATATTTCTATGTACGGCAATGACGCTAAGAAGTCAGCACTCCAATCTCTATGAGACCTTAAAACAGTGCATCTCCTCATGACACCAATTGTGACAGCCGTTACATCGCACAGACAAAACATTGCGATGTATCTGATTGCCACAAACTGAGCATACCCAGCTTACAACGGCAGCTGCTTGTGAGGAGGTAGTTGTTGCAGTTGTGTTAGGTGTGGGTACAACAACTGTGCTTTCACTGGTATCAGAATATGAGTTACCTAAGCAACAGTTAGCAACGAATTGCTCTGTCCAGCCCCTATGAGATTGGAGGCCCGAACACGATCTCATGGTGGCACCATCTGCCTTGTTTACATACAAATTTACACTTCAAACTTTCTTTGACATATATTGCAACACTCCCTGCATGATCCTCACGATCTGAGCAATACAGTATATACCCCCTCAAGAGACAAGACTATCATTAATATTTAACTGAAACCACGTTTCGGACATACATATAATATCTACATTTGAATTGAACAAACAAATAATCGAACTCATCCATTTTTCAGCATTGATGTGACAAATATTAAAGCCAACTTTTTTTTTGCACAAAATTCTAAGCAAAGCATAGCTATTCGCTCTCGTACTAGTTGAAGGAAATACCATTTAACTATATAAAGATATTCAAAGTGAACGTATTGTATTACATCTAAGGAATTTACAAAACAATTGATACTATTTCTTACAGTTAAAATAATTAAATATAAATACGCTAATGGAAACTTAATCGCAAAATAAAAAGTTGGGTCAGTTGGTCAGCCAAATGGGCGTGGCATCCAACAATGATCTGATCTGGCGTGTGTTTATTCTTGATCTGGCGTGTGTTTATTCTTCTATGTTCGCTGTCTGTCTGATTACAAATACATTTCTTGTCTCAAAACTAATATAATGTGAGAGTGAGGCGTATAGAGTACAAAACATACTGATAGCGCGCTTGTCTTTCGACGATGCCAAATATTAAAGAATTCACGTAGAAAAGATCGTTATTTCAAATTAACTATTTAAATCTCAACTAGAATATATTCTACCACAACATCCTTCACCCGTTGGAAGGACGTAGATACTTTCAAAAACTAAAGTTTTTTCCAGGTTGAGTACATAATCACGCGACCATGTACATAATCACGCCAAAATTATTGTCTGAGTGTAGCTTGGAATCTATGAAAAAGTCGCGGCATTGTAAAAAACCAGGCGATGTTAAGGCAAGTAGTTACATCCTCTTGATACAATGTCAGTCGGATTGTGTGTGGTTGGTACTTGAGTTCAAATAATATTATTTGTAAGTTCCTGAATTTCTGAGATGTGATTTCCCACAAAGCAGTTAAACTGCGAATGTGAATGCATTTTAAGAAAATATGAGCATTTATTTGCTCCTACATTTTTGTTAGAGCAGATAAGAAAAAAGACAACAAAAATTCTACAGGTGCGAGAGTTTGAAATATAGTTTCATCAAATAGTGAAACGAAAACAAGGTAGACAAAAATGAGGAAAAATCCCATATACTCGTATATATGAGCATCTATGCGAAAGATAATGGAACGTTGCACTCAAAAAAGGCAAAGTACCAAAGTTTCGAGCTGCTGACATTCCAAACGTGACAGTGTGTAATTAAAATGCTTGTAAATGTGCGTAATAGAGCTAGAAAACTATCGATAGTACTATCTATAGTATCGATAGTATTTTTTGGGCCGAACTATCGATAGTTTTTTTTTTTCACTGAGAACAAAGGCTTACAGAATTTAGTGCACTTTTTAGACACTCAGTATACTCTTCCCAGAAAACCCACTTTAGAGAATGTGCTACTGAAAATCATGAAAAATAAATTAAAAACTATTTTTAGTAGCATGGAGTACTGTACCATAATTAGCGATGGATGGACATCACGATCAAATGATTATTACTTGACTGTAACATGTTATTTTATCACAAGCGACTTCAAATTACGGTCAGCTGTATGGTCAAGTAACAAACTACTTGAAGATATTGGCCACTCGTCACAAAATATAGCAGATTCACTGCGTGGTGTACTTTGGGAGTGGTATGTTCTTTACTAAGTTACTTTGGTTTTATCAGACAACGCAGCATCTATGATTAAATTTTGCAAATTACTTAAAATAAAAAATTTACCATGCTTTGCCCACACTTTAAATCTCAGAATGCACGCCAAAATATTAAGGCCGTCATGACAAAGTGTAAGATCACAGACAAGTACTTTAAAAGAAGCCCAATCGCATATTTAAAATTGAGAACTGCGCAAAGTATTGATTGAAAGGATATGCATCTTAAGTCAAGAAGTACCAACACGATGGTATAACGCATATAAAACGCATATAAGCTGACCGTAATTACTACTGCTACTTCTCAGATATCAAGGAGTAACTTTGTCACGATTTCGCTAATGATATTAATTTCGTACTATCTTTAGCATCGCTTAAATGCTATGAAAACTTTGGATGTCTCAGAGATGTGTACATATCAGATTGATCGCATAAATTGTCGGCGTTTACCTTATGAGAGCCGAAAAGTGCTAGAAACTTAATTTCTTCGAATTTTCAACACCCAACGTACAAAGCTATCCACAAGAGCAGTCTTTTTCAGCTTTATGCAAGAATAAAAGACGAATTATCTACACCTTTTTGCTATATCTGGTATTAAAGCAAATCTAAGCAGGCGAAAAATTAATATATTATAATTAAGTCCTGTTGAATAGTTGGACCTATATTTAAAAGTTAGTTCCTGAAGTAGCCATTGCCGAAGCTGCAAAAACGAAGCGTATATTATATTCGTCCAATGCGATATTATATTCGTCTATAAAAAAAATCGTATCCCATTCTCGGCAAGTCTACATAGTAGTCCGTCTACGACTAGGCTCCACAGAAGGGGAGTAAGTACACCAAAATCCCACACCCACCCCCATCCCTTACCTGTTTGTACCCTAATGCTGGTACCATTCACTATAGTCTCAGCTGTTCTCCTCAATAATGAGTGTATCCAATTCACTATGATTGGGTCTACTCCCCTATCTACTAGTGCGTTACATATTGTTGCGTGACTTGTATTGTCAAAAGCTCCCTCAATGTCCAGAATGGCACATAAGGTGATCTTAATTTCAAGGATTGCCTTAATTACTCCTGTCAGGTTAAACAGTCTGGTGTCAGTCGACTTTCCCGCCCTGTATGCATGTTAGTCTCGGTGTAACAGTCTACGATGCAAAACTGTCTCTCGAACATGCTTGTCTATCACTTTAACCATAATTTTCAACAAAAATGATGTTAGGCTAATATGTCTGAATGATTTGGGTAGGGTTGCATCCTTTTTCCCCGCCTTATGGATAAATACAACCTTTGTCCTTCTCCAAGAAGTTGGGATATTACCTAATGACAGGCTACTGATCATGATTTTCTTCAGTTTTGAGAATATATCTGTTTCTCCGTTCTGCAGTAGAGCTGGAAATATTCCATCTACTCCCGGCGATTTGAAGGCTTTAAAAGTAGATATTGCCCACCTTTTTTTCCTTCACTAATCACAGACTTGGCGAATTCTATGTTCGATCTATTTGTTCTTAAATGCGGCTCCTCTGTTTGGAGTATTTAACATGTGAATTCTGGGAAATGGGTATCCATGAGTAGCTGAATTTTCTGTTCCTCACATTCCGTAAAGGAGTTATCCGGTCTACGGAGTGAAATGTTCTCATCAGAGTGTGTCTTGGCCATTGCCCGAAATATTCGAGCTGCCGACTTAGTGCTTACAATCCCCTCGCAGAAAACTTTATGGTTCCTGCGCTTGGCTTTCTTTATTGTAACTAGTCAGCTCTGTGGTGTATACTTCCCATAGATTCGTTCTTCTAGCTTCATTGTACAGCCTTGTTACATTTGCCCTAAGTCTTTGTAGGCGCTCGTTCCACCATGGGGCGTCACGTTCGCGCCTATTTTTAATCATAGGACAAGCACTCTCAAATAACTGAATGATTCATACATTTACTACTTGCTCTAGCTCCAGGGAGTGTCTAGCCACTCTACCTTTCTCATTGCAGCTTGTGTCGCGGTGCAGTCCCGCAGTAATTTAATATTTTTGTTGGTTTTGTTCATATTTGGACCCACGAATTGCGAAGAAAAAAAGTCCATCTGTGCAGAGATCTGCCATACACAGATAAGGTCACAGTTACTCTTCGAGGCGACCAGGCATCTTTAGTGACAGTTATTTTTTAAACAGGGTCCTCAGCCAGACTGATCAATGACACGGTATGCATGACATCTTTATCCGGCCCTGTAGGCATTTTATCGACTATGCCTAGGTCTAGGAGGTGATGGGGGTGTTAGGATGGGGTAGCAGAGGAGAGTTGGGTGTGGGAGTCACACGCCGCTCACCACGCCTCACCACGTGGAGGCCCTCTCATTAGAGAAGGGTTGCTGTCCTAAGAAGGAAGGCAGCACCTATGAGTCGACTTGAAATGTATGCCATAAGGGACAGTAAAACAGAACAGTTGCACTGTCTACCGGTCCACATCGCATCACTTCCATGAACCCCAAACGGCCCTAAGCCATACTATATATCTTAAATTAGGTTTAAGCGCAATATAATAAACATTTTAAATACTTAAAATCGAAACTATTTTATTATTTTGAAAAGTTTTGAAGCTATTTTTTCTTCTTGCTGATTGAAAATCAAAAAGTGAACTACTCTTCTACATTTTTGTCAGTCGCTTCCTTTGTTTTCATATTTTTCGTTACAATATGTGCTATTCTTTAAATGTAGTACAACTTTTGAATCTTTATAAATCAATAAATAATTGCAACTTCTGATTTTGTTTTGTATTCGCATATGCACTATGCTAAAAATGAAAACAATTGTATGGGATTTGCTTGACGTATTAATAAATATATTTTTTTTTTTAAATATATATAATTACACAACGATACGGCAGAGTTGTGAACCGTCGTATTATGATTGCTTATATTGAAACATATGTTTTTACTTTATATTTTGTCTGTGGTTTGTAAATAAATTAGCTTTCTTGAAGATGGCAAAACGCGAAGGAGACAAAATCCAACACATGTACAATATACGCATTTTTCATTTTCTAAATGAAGAAGATTAGCAGCTTCTTCTGTTATCAAACTTAATCAGTGCTGAGCAAAAGGTCAATCTTTGTTGACTTGCAGAACAATGGGTCAGCAAGCTGAATACCTTCTGGTACATTCCAATTCGATTCGTCAATGTATTGACACGGTTGCTTTGAAGAAATTATGGCGGTAAATGATGAATTGAGCTCAAAATGCAAGATTTAATCTTAGTGAAAACTTTATACACACAATTTTTTCTACATGAAGGTGACTAGCAGCTTCTTCTGTTATAAAAATTAATTCTGGACCTTATCTGCTCGAGGTGTATGCAAACGATCTATTGTCTTTTAATTTAACCAAATCTATTGGAATAATTCCCCGTTTACAACTGCGTGCGACGAATGAGACTCTAGTATCACCAATTTGTTGCTGATTATTTTCTTTTTGCTGTTGATTATTAGCTAAAGTAGTAGATGGTGGTGCTTTTATCGGTAAAAATATTTGAGGTAGTGTGTGATACCCTGATTGTCAGACATTACATAGGTATCGAGATTGACGATCATTGATTAAATTACCTTTTCTTAAACAATTAAGGCATATCTATCGAGTTACAATATCAGCAACCGTTTACGAGATTATGGGATGGTTTTTTGTTGGCTGTACCAAGATATGTTTATATACCGTTAAATATATAACATATATACCTGATTCTAGCAAATGGAGTGATTTGCACAACCTTTGACTGCACAATTTTCCTTGCGCATATCGGTCCGTGGCGAAAACCCAGTCGTCCTTGGGAACGATTTGCGAGGAGTGTGTCAGTTGATCAATCCTGGGAAGGCCAATGTGTGAAATCTATATTCTAGTGGATTATTAGAATCAGCTTAGTAATCAGCATTAGTTGAATACCGAAATAAATCAAAAACTGATGACTAGCATAAAAACCATGTTCCCAGCTCAGTCCCAAGGTTTTTTGTAAGGAGTTCTCCTTTCCGATTATTTCTTGTGGCCAATCCTATCCAGAAAATGGCTTTATAAAGCCAATGTTTGGCAACTTCAATATTTTCGTAAGGGTTATCTTAGTACCCAATAATAATAGATGGATGTATCATCAAATCTCTTTCTAACGCTATTTTCTGGAAAAGATTTAGCTGTGAATTGGATTATTAACAATAACGGTTGGCTGCCACAGCGATCTGCCTCCTGCGGGTGCTTCCTCTTCTGGCTGCCAACACTGCCGCCGCTGAGGTCGACGGTAAGTCGTCGCCCTCCGTTCTTACAGCATCAGTCCTGCTGTGTTTTTCCACCGTGTGGTCGGGAGGGGTGAGCGTCCTATTCGCTCGACTGCCAACATTTAATAGAAGGCGTTACGTGTTGTGTACCTTGTGAATTTTATGTATAGATAACGCTCTCATCTGTTTTTGGTCGAAAAACAGGATAAATTGGACAAATATTGTCATTTCACAGGTTTAAAAACGAAGGATATTTTACAAGACAGTTATTTAATACGAGAAACCGATTTGAATTTGAATGGCCAATCACAAGGTTATTTTAACGACAACACAGGACACAAGTTTTAGCATCGGAACACATAATTGTCCAGCGCAAAACAGGGCAGATGGAAGAGTTATGTATAGAGTATAATTAATTATGTATTTTTGAAATTTCGTTTAATGTAGCTTAAGAGTTTTGTCATTTGTGTATTAACCAGTAAATTTTCCTATTATTTTAATAGAAGTGTATGTCAACCAAATTTGTAAATAAAACTATTGTAAAAATAATACTTTTTTCCAGTGTTCGGAGTGTTATGTATAAATATCTTGAGAAGGAAAGTGAGCTTAATTTTCACAAAATTTTCAATCAAGTATTAGGTATGTATGTGTAGAACTCTATGTATATTGAACGCCGTACATATTTTTATCAATCTTTTTATTTTTTAGGTTATGTGCTATTTAAAGACTTTTGTGAAAATGACTCGGAAGAACCTATTCAACAATTAAAGTTCTACGAACAGGTAAGGCGTATTAAAAATCAAATTTTTTAACAAAATTAAACTTATGTGAAACAGAACGATGTTATTGTTGTAACATCTTGTTGGTGGCTCTACCAGGATAAAGAATTATTACATGCCAAAAGAAAGATAGATCAAAAAGTAACCCTACACATAGAGCAATAAATAATAAAATTATCAGTTTGTCTGAAAGTTTCATATATTATTGATCTGTTTTTTTTTTCAAAACAGCTGAAACTCTGTACCTATGTTTAAGTTTGTAGTTAAATAAGGTATCCATATTAACAATCCACATCCACTTACGGTAGCGCCAATACAAATTTGAAAGTAGCAGATTCCATAAAGTATGTATATACACTTTTACGTCAATCAAATGTAGTGTCAAATCAATGGGGGCTTGGAAACTGACTCAGTTGCAAACTCCATGCGCTTCTTCTTATTTACAGTTGAGATATGGGTCTACTTACAACTCGACCATGGTGCCAAACTTTTTTTTTTAATTTAAGGACTTTATCATCGGAAATTATTTTTGAATAACTTTCTTCTAATTCGTGTTCAGTTAACCTTGGATTCTGTCGCAATAACTGAATGTCGCGTTTTTTCTCTCGATTTGTTAAGAGAGATGGGTGACCTGATCGGGGTTTTGACTGGATAGAACCCTTGAAGTGTAGTTAGTTACTAGGGTTTGTATTGATGAGTGAACTCTGCCCACTACTTTTCCAATTCTATAGGAATCCCTCAAGATATGGCTTTAAAATAAAACATTAGGTGAGATATTTGCGATTTAAAGTTAAAATTTCAATTTTTTTTTTCGAGCAAGTCTATGTATTTACATATACATATTCGTAAACACGTAATTTTTGTGACGGCTTTCAAATTTATATTTTCTTTTTGCAAAAATAAATTCGTTGAAAAACTCGAAATTGGTACCGGAAATATCGGGCGTTTTAATTAATTTGTAGCGTTGATTCCTTTCGAAAGTTCAGGCTTTATTGTACAAAAATGTTTACAAATAGATTGTCCACCGCTAGCCACTTCTTTTTTCCGGCTTTCTGGTAGCATATGGATTCCGCATCGGAGGAACGACTAGTCCTTAGAAGTAATTCAAGAATCCATCCATTTTTTTTTTGTAATCTTCACATAGGCCATGGGAGTCATCGATCGAAACAGGTGGTAATCAGATGGAGCTATGTCTGGTGAATATAGCGGGTGGGCCTGACTTGGCCATTTCGATGTAGGATTTGACATGATTTGAGACGCGCGACGATCATTGTCGTGGAAAATGATTTTATCTCTCGCCATATTCCGGCCGTTTTTCCTTTAATGCGCGGTTCAAACGCATCGGTTGATTTCGGTATCGCTCTCCGTAATCGTTTCATTCGTTCAGACACCGGAGCGTAAGGAGAAACTGTGAGGCAGATTAGCTGGCCAGAAAGGGTATCACTGCCGACATCCCTCCCGGGAGGGCGACAGTATTGCTACAGATCACATTAAGTTCAAACAGTTTATGTAAAACATTTAAACTCAACCTGGCCAAACTACAACATTAAAAGAACATTCACATTGCTACACTTGGAAAGAAGTTTTGGAAATCCCGCAGTGGAGCAAAAGGTTCAGCAGTTGGTATACCATTACCCATCACAAAGTAGGAAGCGACAAGCTTTACTCAGACTTCCCCTTCTTAGATAATCTTTCAGAGATTTCTGTAAAAGACAGCAAGTATATATCGACATTTCTGGTACAGACAAATTGGTTATTGCATGAGCTATAAAATAATTTGGAAAGATCATGTGGTATAAGACTGGCCGGCAATGGCCTAAGATCCGGGCCAACGCAACCTAACCTAACCTATCATTTATGAGGAGTTAACGTCAATTTTCTGAAATAATTTATATTTGTGTTTTTCGATTTATGATTCTACTTAAACCATCGTTGACGGAAAGTCCGATGATGTATCGTTTTAAAGCTACACAAATGATAAATATGCATGAAATTCTTTAAAAATTGCATAACTCAACCATTTTTCATTCGAACAAACTTTTCGGTATTGTTAGATGAGTAATTTAATTACCTTTTTAAGAATATATCATCTATCTTGGTCGAGCTTACCGTCCACTCTCAGCGCTGGTTTAAGTAAAATCATAAATCGAAAACCCAAATATACATTGCCGCTCTACTGAATAGGTTCAACAATTTTCGAAACAAATCTGGCTAATATTTTCAACTAACATGTCGATTTTAATTAAAAAACATTTTTTGTATAAAATAATTAATTTTTAATGAAACAAAAAAAAGTTTGTGGTCTCCAACTTACGTAGTAGCGTTAAATTTATTATTTTTTAAGAACATAACAAAAAATGCCGAATGGCTCAACAGAATAGGTTCAAATAGGTTAACAAATAAAAAATAAAAACAATTAATTATTCATAGCTTATTATAAATGATTCTTATAACTAATTAAATTTATTATTCATCTTCGACGAAACAAACTGTAACTCACATGTTCCATGTTCTATAATTCCAGAACGTTTTAAATTCGACGCGGCTCCAATGATGAGTCGTCTGGCTGCTGGCGTTGTCGCGTATTGAACACCTCCTTTCATATTATTTCCATATGTCGATTCATTGTGAATAAAATTGCCAACTACATTTTGACTTCGGTCGACTTAGCGATGTCACGCTGATTTAGACCAGATTTTAAAAAGCTTTTATTTGCAATTACTTTTAATTACCAAAAGCGAAAAAAATCAATATTTATGGTACTTAACTTATTTCTATAAACATTTTTAATATGTTTTATATGCGAAATGCAGCTTTACACACATATGTACTGGCAAAACTTAACTCCAACTTAAGCATCGAAGATTTTAAAATTGGATATTTTTCTTCCGACACTTGCCTCCAAAATTCAATTCCAGATTCCTTCTCTGCAAGTATTTGGTAGTCGGATTGCAAATCGCAAAGCTCCATTTAATATTTATACTCTTGACTCTCTATGTCTATATCTCTTGGGATCAAAAATATTCGAATTTTTAACCAGAAAGAATGCAACTTCCTTTCTAAGGGAGAAAAACTCTCAAGACACTTGCACCCGCTGAGCCAACGAACTTCGGTGAACATTTTCAAATCTTCATACTGGGATTGAAGTTCGAGCAAAAGAACTTGGAACTTCCGATGGGTTAAGGCGTTATGACCTCCTCTTGTTTATAATTTTCACCACGCACTCCATAGTTTTGTTTTGTTCATTTGCGAGGCAGTAATAAAATGGGACATCAATTTTCCTCAACTGTCCCTTCAGACACTTAATGTCTCCACGCATACTCCCTGCTCCGTCGGTGCAAATTCCACAAAGTTTTTTAAAACCACCGATATCGTTGACTGATATTTCAATAGCACGAAATATGCCCAGCTCTGTGGTTGTTGTATATAGAGGAGCCAAGTTTAAAAAATCCTCTTCAACATTGAAATCAGAGTCAATGAATTTTATAAATATTAGCACTTGGGCAACACCATTGATATCAGTGCTTTCATCTATAGCCAAGGAGTAATTTCTGCATTTTTTTATTTTAATAATGAGATTTTCTTTTAATTGTCGACTAATGGAATTATCGTCTTTTGACTGTTCGACGAGATAGCGGTACTTGTGCTACTACTTCACTCATTTGAATGCCTTTATAGGCGAAGCATTTGAGCTTGTCAATGCACGTCGATTTAAAAAATTCACCGTCCTGTAGAGGCTTTTGAGCTTTGGCCAGATTGTAACTTACAACAAATGATGCGCGTAAGACGTAAGACATCGTCACATGCCGGATTTAATTCGTACTTAGCTGCTGATTTTTTTAACAAAGCGATTTGCTGCATCTCCTCTATATCACTCAAAGAACCATAGAAGTTTGCATGGAGACTCAAATAATGTCGTCAAATATTGTAATTTTTTTTTGAACTTATTACAGTTCCGCAAATAAGGCACTTAAACATTTCCAAATTATTTAATTGCGAAAAAAAATACTGTCTCACACTTGGAAAATTCCATTTTTTCAGCCATTATTAATTTTACTTTGAAAAATTTACAAACCACAGTTCAATCACTTAGTAAAAATCGTAACACATCAAAACCTACTTCGCTTTCTTACTTAGTGTACAAGACGCGGCAGAAGTCCTAAATCAGCAAAATGAACACTTTTATGACTGGTCCGCGTCGCAACGAAAATCGTGTGTGGTTGTTGTCTCGTCGAAAATCGCAAGCATGCAAAAGTAACGGTTTGAGCACTCAGAACAACGAGAGCAAGGGCTTGCTCACCGCTGGTTTAAAGGATAAAACAAAGTAAATTGTACATGCATTTGAATACGAGATCAAAGACAGAATGCAAGCAATATTCTTTAAATCTAGTCAGTTGAGCGGCAGTGTACATACCATTATCTCAGAAGTTTGACATGATAAAATTGGTTGGTATATTTTTCATGCCTCTTTACTTAATATCTACCCAAATTAATTCTCTTGATATAAATAATGACACAATTTAAATGTGAAACAATACTAGGCGCAGTGAATTGGTGTGCACAGAGCTATTTGCAGAGGAGAACTAAAATCTATACCTAGTATAACTAGATTCTCCAAGAGTCGAAATTAAACCCATTGTCTTAAAAGTACGTAATAATAAGAATAAACGTATAAATATTATACAGGAGTGTCACGAAAAATCTTTGGCCTCTAAATCAGAAATCAGAAAAACGACAAAAAGTGAGCATGTATCGATGTGCGTTATGCTGTATCTTTGCACTATTTACGCTATGTTACGTTTTATGATAACATTTTACTGTTTCTCAGCTAGTATCGGTTTTGTGTATGTTGACCTTGGAAACGCGATTATAATGGATGACCGGCCCTGCACTTAATGTCCAAATTTCATTAAAAACAACATTCAGGCGAAAAAGTTTACAGCCTCGATTATTTTAAAAGGAGCAAGCCGCTTTTTTTAAACTCTGTAGCATAAACTGCTTGCAAATTAAACCATGCGCTCTATGTGTAAAGATGGTTAAAGCCTTTAACGTCCATTTTATTCAACCGATTTAAAAAAAAAAATTATATGTTGTGCTCTGCTTCTCTTCAAAACCTTTCTAACAAAGAAAAAAATCAAGCAAATATGTTGTGTTTAAGCAGGTAAATTGGAACTGAACTCGCTCACCTTCGCCTATTTATATGTTCGCCCTTGTTTATAGTGTTCGCCCTGTGGTCGAAATTCAAACGTTATAACGACAATACAAAACATTTCTGTACCATTTGATAATGCTGAGAGAGTAAAATATGACCAAAATGTTGGTTGGCTCATATAAGCACTTCGTTAACGCGCTCAACAGCAGCAACACTATGAATCCACGCTCTTAACTGTTGCTCGCCAACATTTTGGCTCGTCCGCCTGTGGCTTATTTCCGAAACAGTTGGGAGATTCTGGCTGAAAACACTTCGGCGGTCTGCAGTGATTGCTGCTTTCCGATGTCTAGCTTTCGTTGAGTGTTGGCTCGTGCGGAATGCACCACGCTGAGCCTGGTGCGTACTTTGGTTGCTACAAGGTAGTGGTCCGAGTCGATGT
This sequence comes from Leucophenga montana, assembly GCA_035044765.1. NCBI lineage: Eukaryota > Metazoa > Arthropoda > Insecta > Diptera > Drosophilidae > Leucophenga > Leucophenga montana. The sequence goes on along the minus strand of JAWNNQ010001114.1, from coordinate 95,735 downwards.
TGGGACCTCGTACCGTTCGCACATCCAAAACGCTCGATGCTCGATCACAACATGATCAATTTGGTTGCATGTCTTTTGATCGGGACTGTTCCAAGTAGCCTTGTGTATGTCTCGGTGTGGAAATCTGGTGCTACTGATTACCATGTTTCGACCTGTGGCGAAATCTATTAGATGATGGATGTAGCGCCGTGAAGGTTAAATTTTCCGACTGTTGGGCCAAAGATTCCTTCCTTCTCAATATTGGCGATGAAATCGCAAAGCACGATTTTTACATCGTGATTGGGGCAGCGCTCGTAGAGACGTTCGAGACGCTTATTAAATTCATCTTTAGCTGCATCGTCTGCTACTTCTGTTGTGGCGTGTGCACAAACCAGACTGATGTTGAAATACTTAGCCTTGACTCGTATCGCGGCCAGGCGCTGGTCCACAGGTATAAAACTGGAGACATGACATCGTAGTTTCCTGGTAACCACGAAATTGCATACAAATTCCTGCTTCCTCGCAAGTAAACAACAATAGATGTCACAGAACGTCTTTTTTGAGCAGCCCTGTCCTATCCATCGCATTTGCTGTATTGCGATGATGTCAGCCTTGAATTTATCGAACACATCAACCAGCTGGATATCTGCTCCAGCCCTGTGGAGGGACAGGACGTTCCAGTTGCATATTCGAAAATCATGGTCCTTAAATCGTTTCTGGGTGCGTCATAATGAATAACTGTATATAAGGCTTCCTTTGTGTCTTCACTCGTACCGGTTTTTTTTTCGGTGCCGGGAACCAAACTTAGCGCACCAACCCCTAATTAAGACGAGCGGTTGCCTTCTCACAATTTGCTCACCACGGATTTTCGAGCCTAATGGCTGTTCCGCCAACATGCTATACAGTGTGAATCGCGTTTTAGAACGCGACAGATATAGATAATATGTTATGCTCTATTCTGCCAACTGTAAACAAAAAAATAAATAAAAGAGAAAAAAAAACAGGAACTGAAAATAGATCAGCTATACAGAATACACTACATTATTATATTATTCTAACATGCGATAAACGTTAAATTGCAGGAAAATGGACAAATCAAATTCTTTTTTTTTCATTGTGTGTCTACAGCGGTGCCAAAGCAAAACAACACATTCTCGTCTGTTGCTTATTCCTGTTCGTTCACTATGAGTTTTGGGTTGTAATTTTTTCTACCAAATTAAGAGATGGAGAGAGGGGATGTCATTGTGATTGGCCGATGCTCTTACCTGGTTTTACCTACTTTAGACACAATACTTTAGAAAGCTTTCCAATAATAATAAAAAAAGAGAATATGTTATGTTTCATGGTGTTAAAATGGGCTTGAACTTTATGCATTTCCCTATTTATAGATGTTATTAAAAATAACACTTGCAAAAACATTTGATATTCCTTATGCTTAGATCACACTCGAATTCTTCCATTTTAGCATCTCGAAGGTAAGTTTCAAAAGACTTCATCCAGCTTCATCACAGTCTGAGAACTTATCAACACTTTTGTTTTGTACTATGTTAATGTAACTCATTTTGACCATACACCGGACTGATCATTTCCGGTGTAATTTTGTACGGTGAATCCGAAAAAGGCCATAGAATTGCATCCTAAATGTGTGCAAAATGCTGTTTTTGGAAACATTCGATTAAGTGTAGTCAAAAAAATATTTCAATGACTACCAATTAAAAAGTAAAGTAAAACTGCATCTTGTAATTTCTGTAAAAATAACGTAGAATGTTTAGTGATTAACTAACAGAAAAAGTAAAAAGTAGAATATATGTATATATATTTCCTTTATTTTTATCCTTTTTTTAGTCATTAATATATTTATTTTTTTAATATAGATTAAAAGTTACGAAAAAACAGAATGTTATGAGGAACGTAAAAAAATTGCAAGGGAAATATACGATAATTTCATCATGGAAGAAATGTTGGCCCACACATACGTAAGTACATTTCTTTCCAGTTGATTGCTTTAATTGTTTTAGCAATGTATTTTCATTATATCAGGAATACTCCAAAGAAGCTGTTGCTAGTGTGCAAAAGTATTTGTTGAAAAACGAAGTTCCAGTGGATCTGTTTGAAGTAAGTATATTCTTGAGTAATTCGCCAAATCCAACTTACATTAAAATTTACAATGCCCTGCCGCTTTCCCTGATCCATGCCCCTTCCACTGCCACCCATAGCTGGTACACGGTGCGGGAAGTGCTGCTTTTTTGTTTTAATTTGAAGCAAAGTGCAGCTGATGGAATCGAAGGAATTTTTGCATCGAATCGTAAAGAGGACAACGTCAAACCAAAAACAGAAAGTCATGGGTTAAGCCTGGGGAACAAAAAACTTCAACGGCAAAGCCAAATATCCATGGACTCTAAATATCCAAGCTTATGCTCTGTATTTAGTGGGATCAGCTGGGTGTAGTGCGCTATAAGCTAATCAAATCCAGAGACATGATAAAGCGATTTTTTTTCAGCACTACAAATCTCGGCCATGAAAAATTATTTGAAATCAAGTTGGAAACGCTCAAAACGAAAGTCTTACTTCACCCGCTGTATTCACCATTGTTTCAGACATTACTTCTTCCGATTAACACTTTTTCTGATCGAAAACCTTTGGTCTGACTCTGCAACACACTCGTAATTATGAGGAAACCAAACCACATTGTTTCAGACATTACTTCTTCCGATTGCCACTTTTTCTGATCGAATAACTTTTGTCTGACTGTGCAACACTCTCGTAATTATGAGGAAACCAAAAATTGGGTTGATGCTTGGATTGTTTATAAAGACGAGTCGTTCTTCCGTCGCGGAATCCGTATGCTGCCACTATTGTGCTGACTGATGGCTAGCGGTGGACAATACTTCGATTAATATTTTCATTCATTTTGTTCTGAAATAAATGCATTTTTGACCACAAGTCTCTTGGGCGGACAGCGGCCGTCTGACAATTTTTTTTTTCGCTCAAGATGAGTGGCCTGAACTACAATTAAAAAAAATTTCATTAAACATTTAATTTAGATATGTATTAGGTTTCTATATTTAACAGGCAAAAATATTGTTTCATACATATTCCTTCAAACTGAGCGTTTTTCTAACTGAAATTCTGATGTTTTCGATTCAATGTACCAAAACTAAAAAAGAGCAATGCACGCAGAATGACTTAAGTTGTGGTGTTTCTACGTACATTTTATGCCATAATTTGGTGCCTCGCGTCCGGCTAAGAGAGGCATTTTTCACAGTTCATTAAAATATATTGTCCGCTTCCGGTTAAAATTGTTCCAAAAAATGTTACGTTAAAAAATATAAAGGAGTGTCCGTTGGAAGGGTTTTCACTCATCTATTATGTGGTTTCTAACCCAAAAGGATACCGTTTATGGATCGTTTAATCACTGAACACCACGAAAACTGACAGACCTCTCACATTTTGATATTGGATTAGGAAAGAAGCAGAACTTAGTTTTTTTAAACAGAAGTTGAGACATAGGGTAATTCAACAGAGTTTTGTACAGGGTAATGTGTATTTTTATGGGCGTACTAATGCACAACAATACCAACAAGCCAAATATTAGAAGAATGGTGTCGAAAATGGACACAGGAACAATTACCTAAAAAGAGGAAATAGAACGCGAGTAGGAGAAGATAAATTTAGAATTTAAATATATTATTGGAGCAATTAAGACAAGAATTTATATATGATTTTATAATATCTTCAGTCGTTTCAGAAGAAACATGAGAGATAAACACACTTTTTAGTGGGGCAGTAACGGTCACGATATTTGCTTTGGAAGAAGTATGATTTTGTGGAGACGATATGCCAGCAGAAACGCTATTTACAGCCCCTACACAGAACCAGTTGCCAAGGAACCATTATGTGGCAAAACAGATGCAGTCTTCAACTACTACCAGATAGTAGACCAGACGTTTTATTAGTGTAAATTTCCATTGGCACCAAGGTTGAGTTCTAAGAAGGTACTAAAGAGAGAGCAGCAGAAACCGTAGAATGTTCAGGTTTTTCATCGAACGGTGACAAAAATAAAGAGTCTGTAATTGGAACATTCGGAATTAAAGATTCATCCTGCGAAATCACTATGGGCGAAGGTTTTGAGTTCGAAGAATTTGTTTTCTTAATTTTAGGAGAAGCATTTAGACACAAAAAATCATTGAATGATTTTTCAAGTTGCTTAAACGGTTGATAAAGGGTTAAGTTCAGAGATCTTTTCTGATTCATAAACTTGATAATCTCAGTCTCTGTTGCTCTACAGTGTAAAGAAGTCCAACGTAAACCTTTCCGTTCATTAATGTATTTTAATTCATTAATGTCATTCAAGTACACACCCGGTAAAACTAGCACAATTCAAGTGCGAAACATCACATAATCAACATGCAAGGTATTGCTCAGTGCAAGCCTTTTTATTATGTTGGCAGTGAGGATCAGAACAAGCCAAGTTAAGTTTATATTATAAACAAAAACAAAAGGAATAAATAATTCAATGCCAAAATTATGAGAAAAAAAGAATTAAAAGTTAAAATAAAATCAGAGCAGAAAGAATACCACTTTTACGCTCGCAAAACCCAACTCAAAAAATGTAAAAGAACAAAAACAAAACTACTAGTATGTTTGTCTGTTTAGCAAGATAACGTAAACAAGCAAACTGAGAAATCGAAAAGAAAGAATAGAAAATATAGACGCTTGCACTAAATAATTAAAATAAACAATATGTAAACTTAAATAATGAAAACGGGATCAATCAAAAATTAGAGAATAAAACTGAAATGTATTTTGGTTCCGGTTTCGGTTCGTGCCGAAACGTGTGTTTCGGCATAAGGTTCTTTACGGGTACCAATTTATTTCGGTATTCGGTTTCTGTACAGTTCTTGGATTTTAGTTTCGGTATACTGGTGCGTTACCGGTTCCGGTCAATATTAAATTAAAAAAAAAAATAAAATGAATGATTACTTTTACCAACGTTTAATTTAATAACATGTTATTTAAATTTTATTCTCTAGTATCAGACTATTCTTTATTTAAGAGTAAATATATAAAAACACTTAAATTTGTTGTTGCGGAAATTGTAACGCATTAAACGTTAAGATATTAATTTTCTTAGAAAACTTATCCAAAAACGAAACACGTTGAGTGCGAGAGCAACAGCTGATTATTTACTCATTCAAATTTCTTACTAAAATCTGTGTAGAAGACATCCATTTGTAAATCTTTGGTGCAAATGCTATATTTACAATGGATGTGAGTGCAAGTAAGTTAGTGGAAACAGATCTACATTTTAAAAAGCCATGCTGAGTTGAAGACAGCAGAGACTTGCACTAAAATTGTTATTGTTCCGTGATAATCTTTTCAAAATTTCGGAATTGCACAATACCTCTAAAATTAGATATGCATATCGGGTTGGCTACCTTTTTTGTGCAAAGGAATTATGAATGATTCCTTTCAAACCGCTGGTACTTTTGATTCTTTTATAGACAGTTGAAATAAGTGTAGCGAGGGATCGCACAACAAATCGGCACATAATTGAGCACACTAGAAGGAATATTATCAGGGCCAGGAGAGTAACTTGGTTTTAGGGAGATTAAGTGCTTTAAGAGACTACCACTAAGAATACAAGGGACAGTTATAGTTTGCGTATAGGAGTTAATAAAGTCACAATAGTTTGAGGAAAAATTAGTTGAATAAATAGATTGAAAGAAAGCTGCAAAAAAATCAGATATCTCTTG
>JAWNNQ010001114.1:0-85000 GCA_035044765.1 Leucophenga montana | reverse complement strand
TTAATAATTCAAGAATAGGAACATATTTTGGATCTTATCTTCGGAGATAGCCTGTAACGAAAAAAGCTATGTTTTATTATTGTCTGTGTGTCGTTATATTAATAACCTTACGTTACTCGACATTTTCTTCAGTTTCAAGCTCAAGGTTGCTAAAGAATTCAAAGCAGGAGTCATCAGAGAACTCAACGATGATTTGCTCGGCCTCAGAAATGTGCTCTGCACTTTCAAAAGCGCATGAAAGCTGGCTAAGAACCTCTGTGGGGAGACAAAGGCGTTTTTGTTTCCAAATGCGTCTATCCAAATTTAAATATGATATTATTGGATCTGAAGTATCCATGGCTCGATGAAACACGTCTGTGAAATTATTTTTTCTGCTACATTTTCTGGCGTGATTATTTTGTCCGATTTACAAATTTTATTTCGCGATTCAGCTGCATCTTCTGCAATGTAGCCAACAGGCAGAACTGTGCTTTCCATAATTTGCTTTGAATGAATCAAAATTTTGTGAACAGTTGCTGTCATTGACAGCCATGGATATTATTCTTAGCTTAAAAATCAAGTCTTTGTCGATGCCAGTTATTTCCGAAAACAGCTCATAATTATTAAATGATCAACGGGCAGTGTTCCCATTGTTTGTGCTTCCAGATCCACCTTATATTGGGCTGTCGACTCTTAAGGAAAGTTTCTCCCAAAATAGGCTTTGAATTTTTAATTTGTTTTGGGCCAACGCAAATTTTTCATTTGTATTAAATACTCGTAATTTCTTAATACAATTTTTATAGCCTGCATGCAAGACAAATTCAAAAAATCGAGTCCAGCAATGTAGTGGACTTAATCCGTATTTTAAATTGTCTAAAATAACGTACAACAGCATCCACTCCATCAGTTTTTCCTTTATCTTTCCGCCATGCTTCAAGCAGACCGGCATTGCTTAGATATAGGTCATGTGCTAGAAAGTTAAATTTTGGTCGAAAAGGGAAACGAAGGGAACTAAATTTAACTGTTATGAGTTTACAAGGAATTACTCTACAACATGTACATAGTCACTTGGCTGACAAGTGCTGACATTTTTTTAAAAGATAACGTTATGCTCAAAAAAAATTATTTTTGGGACGTCTCTTTATTGACACTTACTACAGACAACACAAACAATACCAACACCAAAATATTTGCGCCATTTTAGGATCACGTGGTTTTCGATTGGAGCAGCTGTTTTAACAGCTGTTAACTTAACATCAGAATGCAATGTAAACATTTCTGTTGTGCAACATTACTGTTCGATGTATTCGTAATGGATATATAACAAAAGTTAGTTAATTTAAATACTTTTAAAAAAATGAGTTTTTATCAGAAAAAGTGTCCATTTGACCTATAGTGCATTGTTCATAATGCTTATATCCTACTCGTGCAAGATATCGTGTGACCAATATTACTGTTGATGCGTTGTTGCTGACAACTATTTTATAGTAATTTTTATCATAAAATTATATGATATGCATTAAATTCAAATGCTCGTGTTGATCCGTTGGTCATAATGCTTAGCCTGCTACTCGTGCAAGATATCGTATGATCAATATTGCTCTGGATGCGTTGTTGCTGACGAGACTTAAGCAGTGCTCGTGTTAACTCCTCCGTTACTTAAGTGATGGCCGTCCTCGGTCCTCTCAGACTCTCAACGACAATTTGAATGTTACCGTTTTGACGCTGTGCTCTGATGTATTTTATTAGTTTTAAGCTGCTATAAACTATGGCTATGTTGGCAAGTGTAGCTAAGCCTGATATCAACGGATTCGCAGTTAGCTCCGCCATTAGTTCTCCGATGTAGCGCAAGTTCTTATGTAGATAGAGCATGCTTAACTTCATTTGATGATCTGTGAATTTACAAATGTCGATGTTATAATGCCTGGCGTCCTCTTTATTATATTATTTCTATTTTTATATGTCATCGCGTTTATCCGAGCAGAATTCTTCAATGTGAGTAAAAGTGTATCAGTAACAGTTCTAATGGGCATATTTTCTTCTTCCACAGTAACCGTATCATCATTAATGATAGTAACACCATCATCAATTATTGTTACTGGCTGGGTCTAGTGCTGCAGTGCGCTAGGGCGTCAGAGTGAAGTTGTTGCGCGCATGTTGCGTTTGGTAGTATTTTACAAAATGTTGTTGTAACAAGTCGTTTGCAGTCTCCAATTTCTAGTATCTGCTAGTCACACTCTGCTACGTTGTTTTTTTCAATGTTTAATATTGTCCCATTATGCGAAACGGAGAAAATGCTAATCTTCTTACAAGCTATCTTAGGTCTGGGGAATTTTATGATAAAATTAATAAAAATCGAAATTTTGTAAAACCTTAATCCTAGATACAGATAATAACTTTATTATAGAAATATTTATAAATTGCTTGTCGATTATAGGTCCAATGTCACTGGAATACAATATTATATGATTAATTACCCCTATCCTTGCAAGTGTTATGGAGAGCATTAAGTGTTCTAACTCCATTATAATAATTCTATTTCGAGCGAGTAAAATTTCATATAGATGACCTATGTCGATCTGTCTTGCTTTACTTGTTGGTGTCACGCCAAACTACTGTTTTCGAAGATGCCTTTCATATTTGGCTCTAGTGCATATTTTGCAGTTTTTTCATTTTAGGGAAGTAATAATCTCACAGAGAATCTGCTTTACATTATCCTGTGCGGCTCTGTGCGCCCGATTATGTTCGGTGTGTACTATTTCGATATGCTCATTTTTATCAACTACGTCCTGCAGCATATTTTTACAATGCCAAAACTTTATTGATGGAAAGCACTCCACCAGCTCGTGTTGGATGCCAGCCAAGGTTGACAATGCACAGTGTATTGCATTAACTACATTTGGGTTAACAACTTCTTTTACTTCATTTATAAGTGTCCCCCTGTCTGTGACCTGGATGAAGTGACGTGTTTTTTTCCTTAAAGATTAATGATCGGTTTATCCGATGTTTCAACCGTATATGTCAGATTCTTCGCTATGCACGGTGGCCAGATCGGAAAGAGCTTCGTTTTCTAGCGCGTGGATATTCTGACGCGACAGTGCATCGGCAACAAAATTCTCTTTGCCAGGCTTATACAAAATGTTTGCGTTATGCTCATCAATGAAGGCTTTCCAGCGCTTTATTTCGATCTGAAACCGCAAACGTCAACTGTTGGTGATCTGTAAAAATATTTAAATTTCGAACGCCATTAAAATAATTTCTTAGACTCTTTAGAGCCCAGACAATAGCCAGTAGTTCGCGCTCGTTTGTTTATTGCCATAAATTGATATGCATTTATAACAAACTCTCTGTTTTTTATACTGTTTATTCAAAAAAAAAAACCCCCTACAATGTATATTATTCAAAGTCCATCTGGTTTCCGCGTCGTAACGTAGTCTTCTTTTAAGGTAATCTCTTTTTTTGGTATCCTCGTAAGAAGTAAAGCGCTACTCAGCCAGGGAGTGGGTCATCGATTTGAACAAGTGGCAGTCTGGGCTATAAGTCGGGAGGGGTGGCACAACCCAATTCAACGCATCCAACGTATCCTTGACGGATCGTGCAACATGTGGCCGAGCGTTATCATGTTGCAAAACCCCATGTCGTGTCTTTTGGCATATTCATCAATTGCATCAATTGTTGCTGGTAACGTTCACCAGTGATGGTTTGGTTAGGTTGCAGCAGCTAATTGTACATAACACCTTTCTGATTCCACCAAATAGAGAGCATGAGCTCGGCTTGGCTGTCGATGTTGATGGTACCCATGATTTTTTTTCGCTTTGGGTTGTCGTAATGGATCAACTTTTCATTGCCAGTAATAATATGATGCAAAAAACTCTTCCGAAAAATGGCGTTGAAGCAGCTGTTCACTAGTTAAAAATCTTCTTTCGACGTCTCTTGGCTTCAATTCGTACGGCACCCAACATCCTTTGAATCATTCCCATGGCTTTCCCAACTGTTGACAAGTCAACTCCCAATGATTGTGACCATTCTTGAAGGGCTTGACACGGATCTTCGTCGAGTAATGTTTCTAATTCTTCATCTTCAAACTTTTTGGGCTGGCCCGAACATTCTTTGTCCTCCGTATCAAAATCATCACTTTGAAACAGACGGAACCAGTACTCACAAGTTGAAATCGATGGAGCATAATTCCCGTAAGCCTCACAAACAGTACGATGGGCTTCAGCTGCTTTTTTCTTCAAATAAAAGCACAAAGGCAAACCTTCCCGCAAATTACGTTTTGTTGGAACAAAAGACGACATGTTCACAGAGCAAAAAAAAATGTTGTTTACACTTCAGTGGTATGACACATACTGAAAATTGAAGCTTATGAGGTAGGCTTTCACCTAAAAATAGTCATAGGTTTTCCCGATGCGATTTAGTGCTAATTACGCCATCTCTTATGAATCCTTTAGAACTAATTCCAACACCTATCTTTTAAATATTGGTTTCAAAGTTGGTATGGAGAATTTTTTTTAACAAGAAGCATCATAAGTTATAAAATTAACGCGATTCACTAAATAGAGGGTATATCTCCTATACAAAAACAATTTGGATTTTTTTTCTTGTATCGAACATGTATGAATTAACCAATTTTTTTTTAACTGTTTTAACTATTTTTAAATTGGTCAACCAACAAAAGGTTAATCCAATTAATAAAAGCGTTGTATAAATTGTATACCTACTTATATCAGTTAATGTATGAGGTATCGATAGCTTAACTGTCTAGCGTGCGGCTTAACATTCCAAGTGATCTGGGTTCAACCCCCGTTCGATCGCCATTTTTAATTTTATTCTTTCTAATTCTAACTAATATTGTTGCCCTTGAACCAAATTATCCACAATTTATATCTATCTACACCGTGAAAAAGTCAAAATTCATAGCAAACACAAATTTGAATATGTATTATAATTTTTTAAATCTGAACATCCATTCAAAAATTACAAATAGTGAAATAAAAAACCGGCGGTGCCTGGCAAAATCGGCAAATGTGAAGAGTATTGAAGCTTTTTTTTGTTTACTTTTCCAAATAATTAAAAAGAAAATAGAAACTTGTAACTTAAATTCCCGACAGACTACTTTCAAAAGTCATTGTCGTATTGTTCATATTTTAACTAATGGTCTGATCACACGGTCATATATTTTCGTGCCTGTTATCTTATTTGTGTTTCATGCAACTGTCAAAATATCTTAAAAATATTACTTTGTGGTCAAACGAGGCGCATGAAATTTGACAGCTACATTTTCAGTGTTAACAAGTATAATGAATAAAACCGTGAAAATTTGTGCTATATTACCAGTTTATGCAGTTAATAAAAAAATTCAAATAAAAAAGCAGAAAGCTGAAGAGAAAAATGCGAAGAAGTCGTACACGCAGCATTTTGTGTCGGAAATGGTTGCTGCGACCAACAAGAGCAGATAAAGAAGTTAAACAGCTGATGTTTACTTTTTGCGTGAATTCTACTTTTTGCAACAATTTACAAGACCGTTAACAAAATGACAAAGAAATCTTACACGAAATAGAAACTATTTCCAAATAGTATGTCGCGCGATATTGCTGACAAGATATATTTTTTCATGGTCACACGAGGTGGCGAGACATATTAATCTGACATGTAAATATAAGACCGTGCGACCAGGCCATAACAAATAATGTGAAGTTAATATAAACTTAATCTATACTAATATTATAAAGCTGAAGAGTTTGTTTGTTTGCTTGAACGAGCTAATCTCAGAAACTACTGGTCCGATTTGAAAAATTATTTCAGTGTTAGATAGCCCATTTATCGAGGAAGGCTATAAGCTATATCATCACGCTAAGACCAATACGAGCGGAGCACCAATATTAATATAAATCTAAAATCTATATACGTAGTATTTATGCATGTGAAAGGGGAGGAGGACCACACAATTTTACATAAGCGCTAGCAAGCGAACTAGATGTTGTTGACGCTAGATGTCGCACCAGCCGGTCTTGAGCTAAAGAGTTCAATGATCATGATTTGTTTTTTTTTAAAATTGTATTACTTTTTTTGTACAAGGTGTCTCCAAAGAAAGTTCACATTAAATAATCGATAAACAAAAAAGTAAGTAGTTTATTGAAAAAATTTTATTACATATTAAAATACACTGGGAATTTATTTCTTAAAAATGATATTGTCCAAATGTAAACCGTTGCGTTCACGGCATTCATTTAATCAAGCACATAAATTTCGTATGACGGCTCGGCAGGTATTCTCCGTGATGGCTGCCATTTCGTGACGGATATTTTCTTTTGATTGTGCTAGGGAAGTCGGTTTGTTGCCGTAAACTTTATGTCACTTCTCGTGGTAGAGACCTGTTGGACGGATGTGAAGTTGCTCCGTCTTGCTGGAACCATGTTCTTTGGTTATAACCAGGAAAGTTTTACAGTTCAGGCACGAAGAAGGCGTCTAACATCTCCACATAACGCTCTGAATTCACTGTAACTGTGCGTCCCCTTTCATCTTCAAAAAAGTAAGGGCCGATAATTCCTCGCGCCGACATTGCAGCCCATACGGTCACTTTAGGCGAATATAGGGGTTTCTGATGTTTGTGTTTTGGATTGGTTGCACTCCAGCAATTTTGTTTTTTTACGTGTCCTTTAAGATGGAAATGAGTTTCATCCGAAAACAAGATGTTGGTAAACGTTGAAAAGCGGTCAATCATCTGGTTTATGAATTCAAGCCTCTGCCCAGCATACAGAGGGCCGCGTAATTTCTTGTGTATATTTGGTAGATCTGCTAGTAGGTCGTAAGCTATTTTTTATACGCCAGTGATAAGGTGGGGTTACCACAAAAAAAATTTTTTTTTAGGCCGACTACAACTGTCATATGATTTTTCTTATTTTAATTCGTAAAATTTATATTCAGATTTTGCTGTTTTATAATTAGCAATGCTTTTAACTAAATCATCTCAAAGCTAAAACAACTTAGCTTTATCCCGCATGGGAAAGGGGGTAGGGAGAAGTTGGAGTCAAAGGAAAGATGGTATGGTGAAGGGCAGGGGAAGAAGTGGTATGAGACGTAGTGGGATGGGAAGAGGTGGTAGGGAAAGGGTAGTGGTGAAGGAGGGGCAGGGGAATGAGAGATAGGAGATAGGGCAGCAACGCGCCGGGTTTCTTTTAAGATAGAGGGATGAAATGTCCTATACATGTAATTTGATTGAAGGGGGCTGGGGAAGGGGCATTGAGAAAAGGTGGTAAATGAGGAAGAGGTAGGGGAATGGGGGAAGGGGAAGATGGTCAGGGCAATTAGAATGGGTGGTAGGGGAAGGATGGTAATTAAATTAATTAAGGGATCATAGGAATGGAGTGGTAAAGGTAGGAGAGGCAGGGGGAATGTCAGCAACGCGCTGGGTACCATTTAAGATAGAGGGATGAAATGTTGAATACATGTTAAGGTATCAAAGGGTTATGGAAAAGGGGGTAAAGTAAAGAGTGGAAGGGGAAGGGCGCAGGGGAATGGGTGGTTGGATAAGTGGTGGAAGGGACAGCAGAAGAGGGGTAGGATAACTGGAGCTAGAGTAAAGTGGCATGGGGAAGGTGGGACGGGGAAGGATTGGAAGGGGAAAGAAGTGGATAGGGGAACGGCGGCTTTTTGTGTAAGTTCCTATTGAGTTTTTAATTAAAGTTTCAGTTTGATTATTACAGTTTATTTTTATTACACCTATATAGAATGGACTCTGCTAAGAAGAATGATTTAAAAGTGGTCCCTGACTAAGAAAATATTGGGAACCCCCATTTCTAGCGTGAGCTCTTTACGAGGCATTTTGACAACGAATAAGTGTACTTTGATTTTAACAAAGCTTTTTACTTGCAAAAGAATTCAAAGCAAGGCATAAGCAAAAAAGTTCCGTTCAAAAAACTTAAACTGATAAGCTGCATTTTAAACGAACGCATTACTACTTACAGGTGTATCATGACTTTTGTGGAGCCAAATTCATTTATTTTCAGAGTTTTTCTTTAATTATAAGAAAACGTTAAGGAACATTACTGGTTGCTTTCTATTCTTTGGTATATAGTTCAGAATATGTTATACGATTTTTCTATTAAAATAAAGAAATTTAAGAGAAACTTGCATTTTATTTTTAACTGTATGTGAAGAGAATGGAGAGAAATAAATTCCAATAGAAAAATGGTTATTAACTTAATACGATAGTCGTATAAATTATACAAGAATTTATAATTTCAATTATGAAGTCATAAATACAGGGTGCGGCAGCATAAATTCCTTTTTTGAAATGCATGCCATTCAGGCTGTAGGGATCGTGGTGAGAGTAATACGAATCGACAGGCGTGCTCTAAAGTTTTATTTTTTTCCAGATCAGTCGGCATTATGCGTTGGGATAGTGCGTTTGCAGTCGATCCTACTTTTGTTGTGGTTTTTCCAGCTGGAATTTGGACCGTGTTTTTTATTTCTTCAATTTATGGATATGATTTTCAAAACTGTGTAAAATAAAACTTTAGATATTGAACATAACATACATTATAAAAAAATTTAACTAAATCTGATTCATAAAATGGGTTTTATTGCGTTTTGAAAAGGAAGTTATGTTGCCGCACCCTGTATTTAACATCAATAGTTAAGATTGGACAACTTTTGTTTATATGTATTTTATTCACACTAGTTTTCAATATGTACACAATTTTTAACATTCTAAAGAAACGTAACGTATTTTGTTCTAGCCCTACATGGAAGAGATATTCAGCCAACTGAAAGGAAACCCTTTTAAAAAGTTTATAGAAAGGTAAATATTTTTTAGTGTTATAAATTAAAAATTCGAAGTTTTTTATTTACAGCGATAAGTTTACTCGTTTTTGCCAATGGAAAAATTTGGAACTTAACATTCAAGTAATATGATTTCATTAAAGTGATTCCATTAAGTAACTCAGTGTTTTCATCTGTAGCTGACAATGAACGACTTTAGCGTACACAGAATAATTGGACGCGGTGGCTTTGGCGAAGTCTATGGCTGTCGCAAGGCTGATACTGGAAAAATGTACGCCATGAAGTGCTTGGACAAAAAGAGAATTAAAATGAAACAAGGAGAAATGTTGGCTTTAAATGAACGCAACATGCTTCAGGCCGTCAGCACAGGAGTAAGTCGACATATAATTATATTTTGGTGTATTAATTTTAAACATCTTTTTAAATAACCACTTTCAGTACCGTCATTTGGTACTTTTACCTGGAAAGTTTTCTGAGATTTTTGAAAATTGGTAATTTTATATATTTCCATGTGATCTTTCCGAATTTCAACTTTCCCACCTCGTATCTTTGCCGCAATATTGAAAAAATGGTTTTTGATAGTATCTCCTTTCCGACTCATGCCACGATAAAAACATTTATCTACAAAATGAAACTAGAGAAATATCCTACAATTTATGTAAATACGAGTGCCGTAAAGTGTAGTTAAAAACGCGTTTTGCCTAAAAACTCATTTCCACACCATGTAGAAGTAAAGTAAACGGCGCTTTTTTAACAGTGGTATTGACGGTAGGCCTAATCCACATACAATTTACTATCCTAAAATTCTTCTTCGTTTCTCTGTTTTTGATGGACCAGGTGTTGCGCGTTCATCGTTATTAGTACTGATCGAAACGTCACAGACCGAAATTTCTTCTACATTATCCACGATGAGATTATTGGTTTCATCGCAATCCTCGTCGTTCTCGCATATAACGGAACACTTTAACCCTGCATTCACACGCTTTCTGACATCTCTTTTTGCATTTGCAAGAAATAAGTTTTAATAAGCTTTCCGGAGCTGGGGCTCGATTGTGGTGATTAAATAGTGCTGATGTAGTATCACAGCCACTGAAGTCATGCAAAAATAAAATATGATCTGCGGCTGTTTTATCTATAATACTTTTTATTGAGTATATTTGTTTCAAAATTTTTCCTTTTCCTGGTTAAAGAATGTTATGTTTGAACGTAGATAGAGCCGTAAAAAGAATAAGAAGTTCTACATCTTCACCGACAACTATTACGAAATCAAATGCCGATGAAATGGTATTTATTATTACCGTATCCGTGGCTTGTCTGACCATGAAGTTCTCAGCTTCAAATTTTGTTTTCTTCTATCATTGCCCAGGAATTTACTTTGTGTCACAGCTGGGATCATTGTTTCATCAAAAAGTTGTCTACTGAAGCAGTTTTTCGTGATCTTCGCGATCGCTCAGCATATTTGATACTACGGTTTGCTACGTCTTCCGGATATCCGTCAAATACGATAATGGCATTGGATATACATATAGTCCGATCGAAGGTAATTAATATATTTATTGCAAATGGATGAAAACGGTTCACCGCGATTCCAAATGACCCTAATCATCAATACGAGCTCGAGCAAGTTCTGAAATATTGTTTCTCATCGATAATTTACGTACGCTATACACAACATTACGATCGGACAAGTGCGTCTGGATTTGTTTCGCTACTAACTTTGCTGTTATATCAGCACCTCACAAAAAAACAATGATTTTTGAATGAGATTAACTTCTCATTATTGTATCGTTTTCGACTTGCATCGTGAACCACTATCGATCTCAGTCCCACCAAAAGTTTATCCTTGTCCTTTCTTTTAATATTTGACTTACGAAAAGTCTCCAATCCTTTTTCCTCCACTTGAATCACTTAATTTTTTTGCAATGGCTCTGTAAATGCAAACGACACTGTGAAACTATAGACGTGTACTGATGAGTCAGACTAAATATTGCTATTTCTTCTCTTCCTTCTATGTTTTATAGAAGGAAGAGAAGGGGCCCGACACAAAGGCGACGCATTTCTTTATACCTGCGGAGGACAGGCCAAAGTAACCCGGATCAAATTAATTTAATTAAAAATTTAAAGGTATAGATACGAGGTGGCAAAGTTGAAATTCGGAAAGATCACATCGAAATATATAAAATTACTCACTTTCAAAACTCCCGGAAAACTTTCCAGATAACCTCTTCTTTTACATCCAAATGACTGTACTATTTCGAAATTTAACAAACGGAAAATGTAACAGGCGTTAAAAAAAATATACATGCGTATTTCAATCCATCGAATGAAGGTTGTTTAAACCTTCAGAACCAAGTATGGGATATATGTTTAAACTAATAGAGTAGTTACCATCTTTGCAAGTGTCTAGAAAGAGAGAGAAAGATGAAAGTCGCTAAATCCTTTTTTCAAAATAATCTGAAGCTTTTTTCTCTTATTTGTTGTATCTTCTCTAATATTGACCCTACCAATAGCTAGCAATAATGGTTAAATCTAATAAATTCGTAGAAGTACTACGGATGGAGGCGATTGTAGTTACAGCGCCCCTAATAAATATATTGCTGGACTGGGAGGTCATTTTCTCCTGAGTTGTATGCGGTGTTTTTGCTAGGTGAGAGATCTTTCAAATGTGTTGTGTTTAGGTTTTTTGGTTGGGTGAATTTAGTTTATCCCCATAAATGGTTCGGGACGAGTTATTTGACTTTTCAAAGAAGGCACATTGAGAGCATTGTGAATACATTCGATTCGAATATACTATGGACATCAGTGATTAGCTTTGATACTTGAAGGTATCACTATTTGTATTCACAACATAACTTTATAAAGCATCTATATTTTACTTGTATATATCGTTATAAAGCATCGATTCAGTCACATTTTTCTAAACATTTTGATCAAAATACATAGATTATTAGATAATTAGGTAATTCGCTGAATTCAAGTTTGCGCAGAAATGCTCTATCACGACAGGATTCTAAAATGAGACCATTTTTAGAAACTTTGAACAAATTTTTATCATTTTACACTTTTTGTTTCACTTTTTTTTTTTTTTGTGTAATAATAACGATAATTACAAACTTTTCTCGCTGAAATGTTTTTGGGAATTTGCAAAAGTAGAAATATGTGTGAGGTCCCCCTAACCTGGTTTTTCCAACGTAGACTCGGCCGTCCGCAATATGGAAGATGAAATCGAAGACTCTGCTCTGTTGGTCTGCGAGTGGACACCAAGTACTTCGTCTTCTCATTCACTGCTAGCCTAATGTTTTTCGATATCAGATCGCTTTGCTAATTCGCCGTTCGTTTGTGCCGATGAAGTCAATGTCGTCAGCATACGCGAGCAGCAACACCTCCTTCTACGTAAGGGCATCGATGTACGAGGCACATCCAGAAAGTAAGTGTACTGAATTTTTGTAGGTTCTAAAATTTTTTATTTAAACAAAAAAATTACGTGATACTTTAGTACATAATGTAAGCTATTTTTCGACATAGTCGCCATTCCTCAATTTTTTAATGCCTTCCTCGATTTAGTTACCCGCCAACCCCTTCGTCCACATCTCCTCCTTTACAGCCCCAAAACACGGATGCCATGATTTTCTTGGCTGAAATTGTGGTTTTGAACTTTTTGGCGGAGGGTGAAGAGTTGTGACGCCACTGTTGAGACTGTCTTTTGGTTTCAGGCGTGTAGTGTGCTACCCAAGTTTCATCTACAGTAACGATGGAGCGGAGAAATTCATCTCCATGGAGTTTGCACGAGGGTTTCTATGATTGTTTCGTGTAGTAGAGATCTGGAGATTTTCAGAAACATCGCAGAAAGTTCATCCACAGTAAATCGTCACGGAGCGCATTTTCGATTTTATCCACAATTTCGTCCGTCACAATTGAAGGGCTTCCGCTCTTCTGATTATAATGTACAGACGTGCGACCGTTTTTAAACTCGCGACACCATTTGTACACACTCGTACGATAGCTTTATCACCATATGCAGTTTTCACCAGTTGGCGGGAGACTGGATTGACATTGTTCACGAAACGTGTTGTCGCGACAGTTCTCAACGTACTGACCTCGAACCGGTCTTGGTGCAAAGGGGAGAAGCCAGGCTAGACTGCAGTGTTGCCAACATGACGAAAATAAAATTCCTCCGGCCGTGAGAGCCTCAGTACACTTACTTTCTGGATATGCCTCGTACGCCATCCCGAGATTTAAAAAATCGCACGATGAAGCATAACCCTGCTTAAGTTTCTCTTGGAATCAAAGGGTTCGGAGATGTTTTTTCCTACTCTGACGACGCTTCGGGTGTCTGCTACCGTCATAATGCAAAGGCGATTTTTGCTGGAATACCAAGTTCAGATAGAGCGTTGAACAACTTCATGGCCACATGACCCATTCGGGTTCGTCGTTCTTGAATATAGAACAAAGAACACTGAGATTCCAATCATTGGGCATGGATTCATTGGACCATATTTTGCATAGGAGTTGGTGCATACTCTATCACATATCACATCAACATCCTCAAGCCATCTTTCTTGTTCCTTTTTTTTGCGTCTAAAAATGTGTTTCTTCTCTACGTCTTTCTCTGTAGTAGCTTGGTACACTCCTCGTCATACCAAGTGTTCATCTAAGCAGCCGTATCCATGGAGTGGGAGATATGTCTCCACTACTCACTTATATCTTCAGACGTCGGAGAAGACATCCGAAAAAGTTGGGAGAGTCTTTTCAGTCATGCTGAGCCTGGTGACAAGGGCTACCACAAGGTAGTGGTCCGAGTCGATGTACCGTTCGCACATCCAACACGCTTGATGAGTGCCTTCCGTCGATCACAATATGATCGACGCCTGATGTAGAAAAGATTCTCTCACTCTCTCTCAAATTTTGCAACAATTTCAAATAATGAGCATATTTCCACAAATGTAAAATACATATGTAAATCAGACAATGCGGAAGTAGCCAAATTCTTGTCTATTTCAGCATCATTTGCATTTTTTCTTTTTTTCTATAATAGTTGTTTTTTTTTTTCTTTGAAAAGTTCGCATCTAAGAATTAAAAGAATTTATGTAGATACTGAGTAGGCGGAACAATTTCAGGAGATTTAGCAGCAACAGTTGCTAAATCTCCTGAAATTTATTTCGGTGATTTAACAGTACTTAGTACATTTTCTTTTTTTTCTGCTCTGACAAAGGTGGATTTAGAAATAAGCCTACCAAATGAGCTGTTGTGGGAACGAATTGTTTTATCAATTATTCCATAGTTTTAGATTTTAATTGAGTTATAAGTTCTGAATCTTAATTATTATTAGAACAAGTCAGTACAAATATGTGGTCATTTTCAGTGCTCAATTTTTATGAGCACATTTTAAATTGTATTAAAAAAATCCTAAATCCTAAAGTAAAGCAAAATCTAAATTTGTAATACGATGCAGCTCATTATTTTTTAATAAAATACTTTTGATTTAATTTTGTACTTGGTAGAAGATGTTATCTAGCATAATGTACGTTGAATTCGAACGGGTCTTAATATATTGTTTTAAAGTTTTGAACAATTTATTATTAAGTTCAGAGTGCTTGAAATATAGACCCAGTTTTTTGAGCAATCTATGAAAGCAGCAAAGAAATACAAATTTTTATAAATATAAATTAAATAATAAAATGTACTAAATGTTTAAATCCTAAGACGCAGTTTCGAATAATATACATCCAAGTTGCACATAAATATGGTTTTACCTTACGATTTGATGAGTTTACATATGTAATCAACAATTTCACCTAGCAAAAGGATACTGTAGTTTGAGAAAGTTGCCATCAAAAATTTAAAACAAATTGTAAAAGAACTTAAGATACCGACGGAAGTTGGTTTTCATTCTAATTAAGTATCAAGTAGAGCTAAAAAGAGAAAACTTATAGTAACATTGCAGTTTAGTTGATCTTTGAAGTCTTTAAATTTGACGTGAACTGATATTATTTGAATCGCAAAGGTGTCGAGAAGTAACTTTGTGAAATTTAGGGGCACATTTTCATCAAAGTAAATTATTCGAAATCACTTTGCAATGAGCCATGCGGATTTGGTGAATTTGTCAATAATGTTAAGGGTGAAGACGCTGAAAATTAGTTAGGTACTAGCCCAAGTTGAGAGTTCACTGGCTTTGTCTTTTTCCTTTTAGGCGACTTTTGAATGTTATATTTATCCAACTTTCTTGACAGTTGATATACAGTCTTATTTATCGATGTCACGCTGTTGCGCAACAATCTTTGAAATTCACCCTCGAGCGAGATGCATTTATGGTTGGACCAACACACTCCAACAATTTTCTCCCTGTACATCTGGTTATATCGGTCGAGTATTACGGCATTTAATGTGTGCGCAATTGACACAAAGCCAGCAGTGTATAAATCGAAAGTTGCTGTAATCATACTTGTCACAGCAAATATACACATGAAAAATATAAATATATCGTCACAAAATTTATATCAGTAGTTTTGTGTGTTGCAAGTATTCTTTCGTCACTTGATTGGTAGCTCGTCAAGAGGTTTTTTTATTTGATATCAGTCTTTTTAATAGAGAAGATAAATAAAATTCTTGGATAAAACTACACTAGTGTAGGGATCCTTACTAAAACTCCAATAATGTAACCAAAGGTGTAAAAAAATTACATAAAAAATTCCTCACATAGAGTGCGCTGCGAAAACTATTGATAATAGAACAAAACAATGTACAACGACTTTGCAGAACACATCATTATCTACAAAAAAAAGTTATTTTCATAACTAAAGAGGGGTTAGGAGCATTGCTGGTAGTGTGAAGGGGCATGGGGAAGGTGGGGCAGGGGAAAGTTGGGTCATGGAGTAGGTGTGGCAGAGGGAAGGTGGGGTAGAGGGAAGGAGTGGCTGATGAAAGGAGAGGCAAGGAGAAGGGCAGCAACGTGCCGGGTATCAGCTCGTTGTATAATAAAAACAGATCAATTCATGGCAATAAATGTGCGAGATTAAATAACCAATTAAATAACCAATACATGTTATGTTATTTCTTGCATGCATATCTATATACATACAAATACATACAAAAACAATTCAAAAATAAAAGTGTATAAGAGTATACTGGTTTATGTTAACGCCGTGTAACAGTAGCAGCAGCTTAACAGTAGCCATTTGTGTGATGCCTTAGGAAAAATAACTAATTTTACAGACTCTGATATTTGCGATGTTATATCTCGGCTCACGGAATTTTCACAGAAAAGTATATCAATCTCGCGAAGCTTTATCACTCCAAATATGAGCACGAAAAGTTGGTTTCATTTCTCTGCAAAATCGCAAAATATACTTTTCAAAATTTGTTTTAAGTAGCTATTGTACAGCAACATGTTAGCATGAAAGTATTCAAATGACCTCTCCAACGAGCCACTGTAACCAATTGAAGTTAAAGCTTTTTTTGTGCTTTTCCTGCTAAAATCCGCCATTTTGAAACAAAAGAACAAAAGTTTCTTAGTCTTTTGTGTACTAAAATCCTGTATCAATAAAATTTTGGTTTTCTAAAGGATTCAAACAAACACACAAACTATTTCATTAACTTGTCAAAAATTTCCAAAATTCTTTGAGTGGGTTGACCGATTTTTGTGATCTTGGGCTCGTTGGACTCGTTTCGGCGTCAAGAATAAATAAATAATAAGTTTGAGGTGATAGCCCCCCACGAGCTGCAATACCGCTAAGGGTGGGTATTTTTCAACCCCCTATATTTCGGACTGGGGATATCCGATATTATATTTTCTGAAAGTATGTTTCAAGACCTTTTTAATGGTATGTAACACGTTTAGATCGGACTTACCAGTAAAAACTTCGATATTGCGCGTATAATATAGTGCACGTGCAGCAGCCACACTGATGTGGGCTTTCGTCACTTACGTGGACTACCGTCCACAATGATACATATATAGTACCTCTTACTTGCTTTTTTTTTTGATTTTATTATATAAAAAAAGAATGACCGATTTTAGACATTCACATGATATTATCAGACAAACTGATAATATCATGTGAATGGATATTATCAGTTTGTCTGAAAGTTTGTAACGCATAAAAGGGGAGGCATCATATATTCTTGATCGACGAGACGAGTCGATCTAGTTATATGCGTCTAGATGTTGTTCTTCTTTTTATTGACCATATTGGCCCGCCACACCCAATTTTTTGGGGATCCCCCATACAAACGCCCCGCCCAATATTGGCTTCTTGTATGAAGAACTTTTTTTAACCTTTTTTTTGTTCTATTTTATCTGCTTCAATATTGATAGTCTCGAATACAGTTTCTGAAACCTGCTGTTGCAATCTGAAATGGAAAGATAAAACAATGCATTTATATATAACCAAAGAGTATAGAACTACATAGAGTACGCATCAAAGCTAATAATGTTGTAGCCGTTTCAGTCGCGGGCGGGAAGTGCGAAGGGGAATTTTCGTCGTTCGTTATGCGTCGGTTGCGCCTCGTTCGATACCCGACCGTTGCGATTGTTACGGATTTCGTTTGAAGAGAAGAATGAGAAGAGAAAAGGGTAAGATCAAATTTCTGACGAAAAAATGTAAGCATGGCCTCCAGCCCGTCCGGCAATCAATTTTGCTATATTTGCAAAAAGTCTAGACGAAGTCATACATCTTTGCAATTGTTTAAATTTCCTGATGGAGATACAATAATGGGACAAATTTGGAGGGGGAAGTGTACCGTTGGAAAATTATAATAAAAAATTATTTATTGCCAGGATCATTTTTGCATTAAGTATATTGGAAAAAAAAAACTCAAATTTGAAGCAAGATACATTTGCAAGATAATTCTGAAAATTTGGATATGGATTATGATTTCTCATCGGATAACCTCCCTTCTAATAGTGCACATTGCCATGAGGTCGTGTGCAGTAAGTGCGAAAAAAATATAAACTTGTAAATTTTTAGAAACAAAAGGCATGAAAGGCAAAAAAAAATTAAGAAGGGATCCGGTGGGAAATCTTTAGGATCAGCGATAGATTCCTTGCAAAATATCAGCAGAGAATCTAAGACATTTTGCAAACTCCTCATATGTAGCAGACCATAAAAATATTCGGGAGACGTCAAATATCTTTCTCAAAATATTTTTTACAAGTCAAATTCCACATGTGTTCCTTAGAGGTAGGCTGACTTTGAATTTTCCACATATTAGCTCGGTAAACCGTTGGGCCCCAATAAAGCCCCAATCATGACGGATTTGAAACTACCGGACATACGCGAAGCAATGCAATTGCAAAGCAAGCTTGTATGTTTATGCTGAGATCCATATTTTCAAATTGGATCACAATTTTGAATTATTTTGTGTCAGAGAAGGGATTAAATTCGAAAACACAGAGATTGTTATATATAACATTTCTCTTGTCAGCAGTTTTGGTATATCTGTTAGAATCGTTTCATGCGATCAAGGCTCTTCTAACAGAAAATGTTCATTGAACTTGGTGCTACCGTAATTACCCCATATTTTGAGTATGGAGGTCAAAGAATATTTTGCATGTATGATTTTTCCCACTTAATAAAGTCCCTTCGAAACAACTGGCTGGTGTGTGATATAGAAACTCCTGATGGAAGAGCAGTTTCAGTGTTGTTAGAGAACTATTGGAAAGGGAAGAAAATGCACGAACCAAAATGTGCCAAAAATTGACTAGGCATCACATTTTTCCAAATTCTTTTGAGAAAATGCGTGTCAAATTTGCCACTCAGGTATTTAGCAAAACAGTCCAAGCTGCAATAAGAAAAATTTGCTGCGATACTGTTGGATTTAAAAAGAATGCAAAGGAAGTTGCTCTATCTACAGCTGATTTCATACAAAAGGTAGATCAAATTTTTGGTTGTATGAACAATGGGACTGCCCTCCGATAATTTTTACCAATCTGCTTTGCAACTCAACAGTATTGGCGAATTTTTAAATTACATAGAAAAAGTAAAGTTTGTAGATCAGAAAAAGCAAAACCATGTATTCTTTTTGAATGGTATTAAACAAACGCTTATATCGGTGCTTCTGTTTGCTGATCAAATTTTAACAAATAAATCTGAGAAGTTTTTCCTTTTGGCAAAGCGATTTAACCAAGATAAGCTAGAAAATAGATTTGCAGTTTAAAGGCACAAAGGCGGAAGTAACACTAATCCATCTGTCACTGAGTCAACAGTACGCTTGCAAAAATAATGACGTGGAAGATAGTTTAGTCAAGTAACAATAGCAATTGTGAAGAAATAGATACAGATTCCCCAATTCAAATAACAGCAATCGATTCAACAAATGACCTCCCTTGTATTCCACTTGAAGAAGCTAATGAAACATAATCAGATTTCTGTGACTTGTGTAATTGAATGATTTGATTAAAAATGTGACAAAGAGCTTAGAAAAGAGGATGAAGTCATTACTGCTCCAAGTCGAGAAATCGAAATAAGAGCAAGCTTCAAAATATTAGAACCTCCAACATGTAATAAGCAAATGCCACTTAAAGAAGACGGTGCAAAAACACAAAATGAAACACACATCCACAATGCATAATAAAACAGTTCGTAAACAACAAAAAAGAGTTTATTACAAAATAAATAAAAAAATAATTTTGCGTCACCCAACCCAGGAATTGAACTCGCTTTTGAGTTTGAACTCACAAAATACTTACAAACGTATGATATGCAGGGTTTACCAATGTGAACACTGAGGTATCAATATCAGTTCCCCACATAGTAAATTTTCGTTGTATGAGATGCGCACTCTATGTAGTTCTATACTCTTTGATATAACGCACTCGAAGCAAAATAAGGAAATAATAAAAATTAAGCGAAACTGTGCGTCAATTTTTTGGTTAGCAAAAATAGGTTGAAATGAAATATCATACATGACGGGGTTCATACCAGCAATCCAAAATTGCCAACAATTCAAACAAAATGTTGTGTACGAGGTTCCGGTCTTTTTATTTTTTATTTTTGCAATGGTGCTGTTCTTTCTATTCTCATCTATTTTGAAATCATTATTATTGGTTACTGTTATTTTCGATCGTCGTCTACGAGTACGGAAAAAAGAGGTGCAGTTGAAAGCGCGTGTTGGTGTCGAGAGAAATAGATAGCATAAGAAATTTTTGCATTGAATATTCAGATATTGAAAATACTGTTAAAGTTGATTTATTTAGTATTACTTCATCTGTCAGACGTCTTCAATTAATCCGAAATGCTTTTTTCTACAATAGTATTATTAAATATAATATTTTATGTAGATCATCCACTACGGAAACGTGAAAAAAGACTAACCATTCAATGAAAGATCATTGCAAAGGGAAATGTTGACAGTGGAAAAGAGCATGTCCGCAAAAATGTTCAAGCCCCAAATGATATGCAAATTTGGGTACTATTGTTGCAATAAAATGACATTGTCCGCCAAAAAGGAACTTTCGATGCTTTTTATGCAGCAAATTGGTCCCAAAAACGCTAATAATTAGATCATACACTAAAAGGACCCCGTGTCAACAAACATTTCTTCATTTAATCCCATCATGACATTGAAAGAAAGAAATTGTAATTATAATTATTCCTTGCTGGAAAAAGACGTTTGGCAAAAGGTCTGCCCCAATTATTTTATGCAATGCTTGAGCATATATGCATGCAGATTTCACAATGCTGTTGCATCTGCTACTTTAAATCACAGCGTTAGTGACAAATAAAGCTAAAAACAAAACATCGGAAAGTGACAAAGCTAATGTCATAAATTTTATCAGTCTTTTTCCGAAGTATGAGTCTCTCATACATATGTGCATAATTATTTTTCTCTAATTCTTCTTTGTCTTTAACTCTGCACTTTTTTTGTATACGCAGATTGTTGTTATTCTTTGTTGTTATCTGCAATACAACAGTTTCTCATTATCGCTTAATTCTATGTACCGTTTTTTGCAAAATGCAAGCATACCTACCTAGTAAAAATATGCATGTTGCCATTAGTTGATTGATCGCTGTTGGAGACACTTTTTAAGCTGTGTTGTTGTAAAAAATAAGTTGTGAAATTAATCGTAAGAAATTATGGAAGAAAGTGAACATTTTGTTTGAGTTTTTGCTATTTAGGCCAAAATGACTTTCGGAATATGAACAGGGAAAAATACTGGGAATGCGCGAAAAAGGGTCGCAAATGAGCCAAGCGCGCCGTACATGCCACCGTACGGCGCGGTTGGAAAAGGAAAGCATATTAAATATTAAGGATGCGATTTTTTTCACGATAAACCAAAAAAAAAAACCGAAATACCTACTACGCACATATAAATATTTAGTACTAAGAATATTTTCACTTTATTTTTCTTTCATGTATTTATGAGATTTAAGTTTTCTTTTTTTATGTTTTATTACTGTTAACATAAACAATAAAACAGAAAAAATAAAACGACGATTACTGCCTTCGTTCTCTTTAAATTCATCTGTAAAACCGGTACGGGCAAAGAAAGAAAGTATTCGCGTGCTTCTTTTAATATGACGAAACTGTATTGCGAATATAAAAATTCTTCCAACCAGAAGAACGAAGATACTGTCTCCATATATATACTCAGCAATATTTTGAAATCGAACTTCAAATTGCACTTTAAACCATGACACATGAGAAACTTGCGAAAATTTTCATGCCATTCTAAAAACGAAATTAACAGAAGAAAAGTCAGCTGTTAAAAAAAGATATGAACATTTGAACTTGGAACCTAAATTTGGAGTCATAAAAATGGAAACGGAAACCTTTTTGGTTTTTCAATCGAAAACAAATTATTGCTGGGTTAAAGGTGAACTGGTTCCATAACAGAAAAATTATTGAGGAATGTGAAGGGCCGTTAACATTCCTCCATTCAACGAAAGCTGTACACAAGAAGTAAACTCAGAAAAAAATAGCAGAGGATGAATTTGGTACAATTATTTTAGATCTCTTGTACCCAAACGAAAAAAAACCAAAAATCTGAATAAATGGAACGCTCTTTTTTTAAAAACCCTAAAGTACTAGCGAGCGGTGCAAGCGATAATCAAAATTACGAATAAATTAAATATGTATATTTTTATATATATACTAGTTGGGCCCCGCTCCACTCCTTCCCCCTGCTACTCCTTCCCCACCTTCCACATGCTCCTTCTTATTGAAACAAAAAAGAAATGGAAGGAAAATCTAAAAAATCCAAAAAAAATTCGGTTTATCCAACGCCAAGAATTCACACCCACGGCACTATTTTGAATATTGACACAAAATTTGATCAAAATCGATTGAGCGGTTTCGGAGTCTATAGTGAATATACATAAATACTTCTATTTTTAAATATATAGATTACTTTCCAAATGTGCACATACATAAAGTTTTTATTTGTAATTGGTTTGTTTTGTTGTTTTTTTTTTCTGCAATGTTTTTCTGTCTCCCTGCATTTTCGCAATACCAAAATGTCATTAATATCAGATATATTATTTTCACTCAAAGCAATAACTTTATTGAACGCTTCGAGTGCCTCAGTTGTGTTAATTTCAGCTGTTGTTGTCTGGTCTTGATCTTCATCGTCTTCATTATCAACTTCGCTTTCTGATCCGCTACCAATATCTTGATTCCAAATCTGAATCTCTTCCCGTGAAAGCTGTATGTCAGGCCAAGCTAAGGTTCATAACTGCATCTTTTACGCTCAACTTCTTTAAGAGATTCGAAGAATCTTCATCTTTCACATTTGGTTGACAACAACGAATATGTTTCCATCCTCTGAACGCAAAAACTCTGTAGGTGGATGAGTAGTTGCAATGTCTAGTAAAAGAATGGCCTTGATAGGCAAACGTTTTCGGCTTAAATATTTCGTCACCTAATGAGTAAGAAAGCAATGTTAAATTACAACTAAGATATGTTTTGTGAATCTACCTGTACAACAAATGAATTTCGAAACCACTTTTGGAAAACTGCTGCCGCCATCCATGCCTTTTGAGAATGGTTACCAGTGGTTTTAATTTGTGCTCCCCAGAAGCATTTGTACAGACCAGGAATGTGAGACGCGCTTTTTCGGCTTTTCTTCCAGGCGCAATTTTTTGTTTTTTAAAACATAAGTTTTGGTTCGAACCAGTTTCGGGGAAGAACACATTTCTAATACGAGAAACAGTTCAAAAATTTCTTTTGCAGGGGGATCCTTTAATTATCATGTGTAGGACATTTCATCCCTCTAGATGAAATGTCCTACACATGATAATTTGATTGAAGAAGCAGGGAAAAGGGGAATTTAGAAGAGGTTTTAGAAGAGGGGGAGTAAGGTGATATAGTAATGTGAGGTAGGGGAAGGGCGCTGGGGAATTGGGAGTTGGAGAAGGGGGAAGGGATAAGAGAAGAGTTTAGGAGAATTAGAGCTAGATTAAAGGGGCATGGGGAAGGTTGGGCAGGGGGAAGGAGTGGCAATTATTACTTTTTTCTGAAATCATTATGCTGAAACCCCTCCCGTTCCACACCAAAACACAGTAGCGAACCAAGTATGATCGATAGGAAGCTCGATTCGAGCATGTAAGAGTTCTAGTTTTGCTTATTCATATAATTAGAAGAGTTTTTCTTACGGATTTTACGTGTCTTTGATTTGCTTCGTGTGCGTCATATAAGGGTGAATTTTACTTGCAAAGTCATTGGGGGTGTTCAGTAAAACTAATCGCTGACTGTGTTGAAGGCTACTTCAACACTACAATTGTATTTATATCACTACTTCAACACTACAATTGTATTTATATCATCTTACATGCCTTTTTTTCTAGGTTTCATTTTACGACAGGAATTTAACTGTCATAAATTGATCAGGCATCACTGGTTTGGCATTTTATCATGAATATACTAACGCCAGAATTACGATTGCCAATTATGCAATTTATTTTAAAAAAATAATGGCTCTTTTCGGGATTGTGTGTGTGCTTTTATTTTCTACCATGTCCATTTTATTTTCTACATAATCAATCATCCGAGTGACAAATCGGTTAACCATAGATCGTTTTCGCATAAAAAGTAGTCGAAAATTTTACTTCCAGAATGCGACACATCCGACCCAACCGAATGTTCAAAATCATATTTAAACACTTAGGTCATAAAATTATCTTTGTAATAAAGAGAATTTTTAATTTGAAATTATGTAATGTATGTTATGTATGTTAATTATATTCAAAGTTCTACAAAAATACTCTACTATACAAGCTCCGATCTAAAAATAACCGAACTTTTAATTTAAAACATAGAATACGTAGCGCCATCTATTTAATGTTGGCAGTGTTAGAAAGGTACATTTTTCTTCTTTCGAATTCAGCTAAGTTGATGGTAATCGTTTAACAGGTTACAAAATGCCACACGTTTTAATAAAAGCAGTTCTCGTAGTTATGTCGTAAAAACATAATGGAACCAAGAGCAAATATTAAATTTGGGTTTAAACTTAAATTTGAGTTAAACCGAATATTCCAAACGAAAACAGCTGTTTTTATTGCATTATAATACACCACCTCACAAGACCAAAAAAGTCGATTTTTTGATAAAAAACAGATTTGTCTCATCGACCACCCTCCGTATTCGCCAGATCTATCACCGTGAGAATATTGTCTTCCCAAAAATGAAAACTGCAATGAAAGGAGCTTTTAACGATGATATTCCAGCCATACAAGCAGTCGAGACACAGGTGCTTAAGAACATCCCAAAAAGCGAGTTTATAAAGTCAATGGATAAATTCGTTGAGCATTCCAAGCGCTTAACATGACGTGAACCCAGGCAATGGTGAGGTTATCGTAGCCCGTGTTATCAAAACCACCCTCGATCAGGACATCTAAGCAGGACTCTAGCAGAGCCGGAAAGATACCATCTCATCCTGACGACTTAAAAGGCTGAAATGACATCGAACTTTGCCCTTATCAAGAATGACGCCAGATAGCAATTCCGTGTGTTTATTATACATTTATCTATAATGGGAGAGTTCAACGATGTTTGTTGAAGTATAGACCCAGGAAAGTGTAGTTGAAGCTGGTTGTGTTTCCTGTCTGTATTGGTATAAAAACCGTTCTCTTACCTTAACATTCCGATGTCCTTTGTGATTACCTTATGGAGACGGGCTGCTTCCGGTAGCGTTTGCAAACCACGACAGTACCTTCTCCAGGATTCACGCTTGGACTGACGTATAATTTTGTTATATTTGGTTAAAGAGAATCTATATTCCTCCCACCTGCCGAATCTTTTCGCTCGGTTGAAAAGCTTCCTAAGTGTTCGTCGTATGACCTCTAACTTATCAGTCCACCATGGAACCTTCTGTATTCCATTAGTAAAAAACGGAATAGGTCGTTTCAAATGCAATTATACGGAAAGACTCAACCACCACAGAAATCTACTGGCAAGATCGCTGACCCAAAAAACTAACAGAACACGACTCAGAAGAAATGACTTTCCAGCCCTGTAATGAGTAATAAGGGTCGTTCAAGCTACAAAATCCTCCAACCGGAAGTTTAATATTTGAAATATTATTGTTAGTCTCTCAGTGATAAGACCCAATATATAATATACCTAGAATGCTTAAAACAAAATTATTCCATTTTTTGGCCGATATAAATATTAAAAATTACTAAAGAACACAAATAGTTATCGTATTGTGTCGTTAGATTTGAGTTGGTGACTATCCCATATAGGTTCAGCTCGGACCACTATATAAGCTATTCGAAGTCGAGCAAGCGTTCTTTCTTGTTTAGTGTCAATGTTCTTCGAATCTATTTCTGAGTTTGATTGAATTAAACGGTTTGAAGAGTAAAGTTTGGTTTTTTTTTTTTTTTTTGTAAGTACCTTTCACATTACATACAAGTACTTTAATATAAACATTTTTGTTATATAGATGGACTGTCCTTTTATTGTGTGCATGACATATGCATTTCATACACCGGATAAATTATGCTTTATTCTTGATCTGATGAACGGCGGTGATTTGCACTACCATCTGTCACAACATGGCATTTTCAGCGAAGATGAAATGAAATTTTATGCTGCTGAGGTGAGTTTTATTTATAAAAATGTAAAACGATTTCCGTAATAAAGTGGTAAACTCAACTCAAACGGATTTACTAACATTTTAAATCTCGGGTATAAATATTATTTTTTATCTTATTAAAATTTTTGCACCGACAGGTTATTCTGGGCTTGGAACATATGCACAATCGGTTTATTGTGTATCGAGACTTGAAACCTGCCAACATCCTGCTCGATGAAAACGGACACATTAGAATTTCCGATTTGGGTTTAGCTTGTGACTTCTCACGGAAGAAACCACATGCTTCAGTGGGCACACACGGATATATGGCACCAGAAGTCCTGTCTAAGGGTGCTTCTTATGATTCATGCGCCGACTGGTTTAGCTTTGGTTGTATGCTTTATAAGTTACTTAAAGGACATTCTCCTTTTCGACAACATAAAACTAAAGACAAACATGAAATTGATCGAATGACATTAACAATGGTATTATTAAATAAAGTTTATTAGTTATGCACAGCTGAAAAATATTTTTTTTTTCTCAGAATGTCGAGCTACCCGATACATTCTCTGCAGAATTAAAAAATATGCTGGATCTTTTGTTACAAAGAGATATAACAAAACGGCTTGGCTGCATGGGCAATGGGTATATATGCAATATATTTAACAAACTATTATTTTCTTCCTTATATGTTTTGTAGTGCTGATGAGGTTAAAATGCATCCATTTTTTTCTGGAATTGATTGGCATCAAGTTTATATTCAAAAATATACACCACCACTTGTACCACCACGAGGAGAGGTCAATGCTGCCGATGCATTTGATATTGGGTCTTTTGATGAAGAAGATACAAAGGGAATCAAGTTGAACGATAGCGACCAAGAATTGTATAAAAATTTTTCTCTAACAATTTCTGAAAGGTAAGTCATTGTGATATTCTAATGCTGTAGTTTAATGGATGGGGGATCTTAGTTGTGCTGTGATATCCAATAATATGTGAATTATTGTCCAACTACTTACATCGGTGTAAGATACTTTTTAATAGATACTAGTACCTTCAGCTATCAACACAATCGACCGATTTCTAGAGATAAAGAAGGTTGCTTTAAAAAAAAAAAATTTACTCAATTACTTATTATACCATTTACACATAGTGTAAAATAGTATTAATAGTATGTCAGAAAGTTTGACCACACATAATTTAAAATACTTTTTTATAAAAGAAGTTTAAGAGTTATTTTAGTGGCATGGGTTATAGCCGTCAGCCCAAATATCTTAGTCTATATGTCAAAAATCAAAAATAAACGAGTATTATTAATAATCCAGTGCATGTATGGAGTTATATGAAGTTTGTTTTATTTTTACCAGCTTGTTTGATTTCCGCCGTTCAGGGTCTGTTTAATTTGGTTTCACTTGATGTACAAGTAAGCTACTCGAAACTCCTTCCCATAAAATGGACTAGTCCTTCTTCATCCATGTTGCACAGAGTAAACATCGGGCGGTAAAAAAGCTTACCCATTGCTGGGCAAAGGTACTTATAGAATCGAATGCTGTTGCTTGCAGCTTTTCGTGTTTCGCCCATATAGTTTATTTTTAGTTCCCATAGCAGCTATTTAATTTGTCTGAGCTATTTTGAATCTTTTCAGAAAGTACCGCTATTTACTTCGTCGAGGATTTTATAACCCCAAACTTGAGCAGCGTACATTTGGATTAACCTACAAACGGCTAGAAACATTTTACATTGCTCTTCTTAAAATCGCTTTTGCACGTAGTATTAAATTCGCTTTAAAGTTCGCGACGGAAGCATATAACTTTTTTCTCTTTAAACTTTAAGGACCATTTTCATGACTTAAAAATTCATGAGAATACGAATTTCCAAGATATGCTATTGGAGGAATAATATTGAGATATTTTACGACTTCACAATTGTAATAAATCCATTTCGAGTAGCCCTGCAGTATAAATCGATTTTTGTTCTGTTATCGGTACCTTTTTTGACTGTTGCCGTTACTTTTGTCTTATTTATCGGTCAGCTGCATAATGCTGAAGAGACAGTCTATTCATTTTCACAAATGTAAACGCATAAAAAGTATAAATTAGAAAAAAAAAAAAAATTGGATGAGTGAGCGCCGCCGCAGTAAAAAAAAAACGAGCCAATCCCCATGAATATAATATGCAAATTATCTTTATTGTTTTTGTATTCCGAATCACTAATTATATTTGTAGTGATATTCCGAAGCACTGGCCTTGTGGCTCAGTGATATATTAAATAACAACGCAATATTTTTCGGCAAGTGCCGGAGCAAATTATATTTTTATATTTGTCCTTAAGAGATCTATAATAAACTAAAAACTCAGTTACAAGTAATTTCAAATTAAACCTAGCAGCTTAAGCTACAAAGCTACGGCCGGCAAGCTGACTAAGCATAAGCGATAACGACTAAGCATAAGCGATTGCGACACATGCAAGGGATCAGGTTACCGCCGCTGACCGTTGCGATGAACTGAAGCATTCAATGTGTCAGCACCATGAGTGCAATTGTTAGCCAATGCGGTGGTTATTTATAAAGTACTTATGTGCAAGGGGCACTCGTTAACTTGCACGTTTGCATTCCAAATTTTTATAAAAAATTTAAATTTTGTTTTTCAATTTGCTTTAGTTTGTTATCGAAATTGTGAAGTCAAGTTGGCAGCTAGTTGCAATCGGACTGTGAAAGTGCAAAGACGTATTCATTGCGATCAAACGACACATTAATATTTCTTTTGCAAAAAAAAAAACAACAAATAACAAACTTCCGTTATCAGTTCGCCTGCACCTGCTGCATCTGTGCTAAAAATAGCATCATGAGTAGCGGCGGCGGTATTGAAGCAGCTATGGATTGGCAAAGAATTGAGACAACAAAATCAAACAAACGGTCAATCTGCAGCTCGCCAATTTTTTCCAAGAAAAAAATGCTGCTAGACACAATACATAGTACATCTAAAAGTACAAATCGTTATGCTGAACTCGAGATTCTTGATAGCAGTGAGGAGACGGAGGAGGATAAAGAAGAAACTGGAAATGCTGAAGCGAAAATAGGAAAAAACAAAGAGGAATCAACTGAGCGAAATGCTACTCCGAAGCCTCCGCCAATAATACTGGCTAATGTTAATGACATAAAGGGTATGATAAATTATATTACCAAAACTCTTTCGAAAGAAGATTTTACCTATAAGTCCCAACGAAACAGTCAAATACGCGTTATGGTTAAATTTGTGGATAGTTATAGAAAGTTTATAACAACACTTAAGAGAGATAAGGTTTTGTTTCACACTTACCAGCTAAAACAAGAGCGTTCTTTTAGAGTTGTAGTTAAAAATCTTCATTTTTCTACACCAATTGAATCAATTAAAAATGAAAATGAAGAGTTAGGTCATTGCGTAAGGAATATAAGCAATGTTAGGAGTCGTATTACTAAGCATCCATTGAACATATTCTTTATTGATCTGGAACCGAACAACAACAATGCAGAAATTTATGACCTGAAATACCTAAGCAATGCAGTAATTAAAGTAGAGCCTCCCAGGAAAGTAACTGACATTGTACAATGCTTTCGATGCCAAGAGTTTGGACATACCAAGACGTATTGTACAAAAACATTTAGATGCGTTAAGTGTTCAATGTGCCATCCTACTTCAGAGTGTCAGAAAGACAAGGATTTGCCTGCCAAATGTGTTAACTGCTTACAAGATCACGCTGCCAGCTACAAGGGATGCAAAATTTATCAAGAATTAGTTGCAAAGCAGAAGTCTAATAGCCATTCTTCTCGTCAGCATTCAAGCAAACCACCTCAGACGAATAACTATTCATCTTCACACAGACCAAATGAGTTTAATACTAGCGGAAACCGCCCATCTTATGCTCAAGTACTACGAGAAAACAGAAGTTCAAATGACGAACACCCTTTCCAAAGAATCTAAGGTTTATTAGCCAAACAGTTTGAATTAACAAACAACCTCCTCAACATGATATCTCTGTTAATATCAAAAATATGCAAGTAGATCTTCAAATTGCTATATGGAATGCAAATGGGCTTTCCAACCACACAGAAGAAGTAAAAGTTTTCCTTACATCTAATTACATTGATATCCTCTTGGTATCAGAAATTCATTTTACCAACAGGACACTTTAAAATTCATGGATATAATCTAATAGTTGCAAATCTTCCAGATAATAGAGCTCATGGCGGCTCGGCAATATTAATTAAAAGAGGGCTTAAATATAATATCATGGAAATAGTTAAAGAAAATGCTATACAGGCTGCTTGCATTAATGTTGAATGCATGTCATTTGATATTACGGTTTGTGCAGTGTATTTTCCACCACGATTTTGTTTTAAAGAACAAGGTTACTGTAACTTTTTCAAAAAACTTGGTTGTAAATTTATTGTTGGTGGAGATTATAATGCCAAACACCCTTGGTGGGGATCAAGGTTAGTAAATCCCAAAGGAAAGGAGCTATATAAATGCATAAATACCAATAATTTTTCAACACTGTCTACGGGAAAACCAACGTATTGGCCATCAGGCCCCCGCAAAATACCGGATCTTTTGGATTTTGCAGTTTATTTTGGAATACCACGGAATCATCTGGAAATTTCGGACAACTATGACCTAAGTTCAGACCATTCGCCAATTATAATTACATATGGCACTGCTCTTCCAGCACTATCAAATAAATATAAAATTGTCACATCTAGGACAGATATTTTAGCATTTAAAGATTGGATAGATGCGAAACTAAATACTAATATTCTCTCAAAACTGGTTTAGAAGTGGATACGGCTGTGGAATCATTTACAAACATTATACATGAAGCAGGTCTGCTGTGTACTGCACCAGCCAAAAGTTCTATAGAGAATACTGTTTTTATATCAGCTGAGCTTAGGAACCTTATAAATAATAAGCGAAAGCTTCGGAAAAATTGGCAAACCAGTACATGTCCAGCAGATAAAACTAGGTACAATACAGCATCATTCCAACTTAAAAAACTGTTGCACGAAGTAAGAAATGAAGCAACTGCAGATTTTTTCAAAAGTCTGGATCCTTACACGAAAGACTATGAATACAGCCTTTGGAGAGCTACCAAATATTTAAAACGACCTGTAAAACGTAATGTTGCTATACGTAATCAAAATGGAGAATGGTGAAAAACCGCTAAAGCTAAGGTTGAGGCATTTGCACAACATTTACACTCAACATTTCAACCGAATTCAAATCTTGCGCCTGAAGATACTGAAATAATAGAGTTTCTGGATGTACCTTGTCAAATGTGCATGCCAATTCGTAGAATTAAGGTCACCAGGCTATGATAAAATAGACGGAAGAGTTACGAAAATGCTCTCTCAAAAGTGTATTCAATTTTAGCACTAATTTACAATGCGATTTTGAGGCTGGATCACTTTCCTACACAATGGAAATGTGCGGAGGTGATAATGATTCCAAAACCAAACAAGCCTGAAAATATTCTCTCGTCCTATTAGCTTGCTGGTGACATTCTCCAAAGTATTCGAAAGAATACTTATGAGTAGATTGTTACCAATTTTGGATGAATACAATATAATACCGGAACATCAGTTTGGGTTTAGGAGAGGTCATGGGACTCCAGAGCAATGTCATCGTATAGTGGATATAAGTACAAGTGGATTCGAGAAGAAACTGTATTCTGCGGCAGTATTTCTTGATATACAGTAAGCATTTGACCGAGTGTGGCATCCAGGCATGTTATATAAAATGAAAAAACTGCTTCCTGCTCCATGTTTCCTCTTATTGAAATCGTATCTAAGCAATCGACACTTTTATGTTCAAATGGAAGGAAAAACATCGAAACTATATAGTATCCATGCTAGTGTCCCACAGGGCAGTGTTCTGGGACCTGTCCTTTACACAATATTCACTGCCGATCTTCCTGTTGTCAGTGATGTTCAAGTAGCCACTTATGCTGATGATTCAGCTATAATTGCATCTAAAGACACTGATGCAGAAGTATCTCAAGATATTCAAAATCAAATAGTTGAAATAGAGCAATGGCTTAAGAAATGGAAAATGAAGGTTAATACTGAGAAGTCGAAACATGTCACATTTGCTCTGAGAAGAGGAGATTGTCCGTCAGTATTTTTAAATAATTCACAAATTCGGAGAGTAACTTGGAAAAGTCATATTAAAGGCAAGACAAAGAAACTCAACATAAAAACAAAAAAAAATGTATTGGCTGCTTGTTAGAAAATCGCAGCTTAGTTTGGAGAACAAAGTTCGGCTTTACAAGGCTATTTTAAAGCCTGTGTGGACATATGCTATATAATTATGGGGAACTGCAAGCCAATCAAATATAGAAATTCTTCAACGATATCAGTCCAAAACGCTTAGACTTATTGTTGACGCCCCCTGGTTTGTGGCTAATGATCAAATTCACAAAGATTTAAATATTCCATACATTAAAGATGAAATACGTAGAATAAGCACAAGGTATGTTGAGAGACTACATGATCATTTAAATGTTTTGGCAATAGGCCTACTAGATAATAGCGATACAACTCGAAGACTTACAAGAAATCATGTGTTAGATTTACCTTTTAGAGATTAAATTTTGTATATATTGTAAATAAACTCTTAATTATAGAATTTTGAATATAATAGCTGGAGTACAGCTATTTCTGTTATATTATGAACTTTCAAATAACTTACTTATTGTCTTATTGATAGATTGTAAATTAATAATAATAAAAAAAAAAGTTGGCAGCTATCTTTGAAATATATTCATATATTGGTTCGTCGAACTAGCCAATACGTTTGATGACATTGAAAACTAGGATACAGTGTCAAAAAAAGACCTATAAAGATATAGGAAAGCCGTGAAAATGCCCCTAAATTAAATATACTCTTCAAATTATAGATGTCATCAACTGACCAGTATTATTGACGAAATCCTGCGTGAAATTCATTTAAAATGTCATTTTAAGCCAATTGTAAAGGCGCTCTTTTTTAATACCCATAATACCGTTTGCCAAACAATTCATGAACGCAATAGAATGGTGCATTTGAATCTCCTTTTTTAAATTTGGTGAATGGTGAATGCTTTTAATAATGGTTTCATCCATTTGAATTTTGAGAGTCTTTCGTACGTAATTCTATCCTCTCCTTGTGCTTTGTTTAATTTTGCTTTTTATATAACGTTTTTAACTTCCTCTATATGATCTTCTACCAACAACGGTGCGTAAACGATGTTACTTCTATTTGTTCAAACTTGGAAGCTAGAACCTCTTATTTCTTTTGACACTTTCCACCAGTCTTCAACATGTATGTATATAATGAGTTTGTTTTCTATGTTTGTCCAATAAGACTGTTTTGAAAGTTCCCACGTCATTTTATATTGATGATTTAAATTTCCTTAGTGCTGTGAAATCAGTCGTGCTCGTTCTGTGGCATTGGAACTTAAACCATTTTTCTTTGAATGTTTTAGCTAGATTAATGTGGAACCGACATTTGAATCCTTTTTGCTAGATTAAGACTTAGGCGAAGTATTCTCTATACACAATGAATGTAGGTTGTTATTAAGGTTTGGTTGAAATCGCTTAAGATGTCTATCATGGCATTTTAATGTTGTTAAAAGTTCCTCCTGTTTCCATCGAAACCGAAGAAGGAAGAGGAAGGGAAAGGGGTGTGTTGGGGAAGAGGTGGAAGAGAAAGAGATGAAAGAGGGCCAAAGAAATATGGGAAGGGGTGGTAGAGAAAGGGGGCATGAGGAAGGAGGGATAGGGAGAATGAGTGGCAGAGGAAGGAGTGGGAGAAGGAAGGAGTGGCCGGTGGAGAGGCAGAAACGCGCCGAGTACCAGCTAGTATAATTATCATAAGTAGGCCAAATAAGAAATAAATTAATTAAATATATTTGACTATACTATATATTTTAATTATTGGAAGAAAATTAAATGGCGGATACCAGGACATATATACTACATATATACTTGATATGTACTGGGTTTATATATACTGGAGGTATATAAACGAATATACGAAAATGAGGCGTAGGTACCCCACACTTTTAGGTAAAAATTGTTAATGTTAAAAATCTCAAAAAATCGAGAGAATACGTCTCCAAATGTATATTAAAAAATGGCTTTAAATGTTTAAAAACTCACTTGTGGCGAATTACCAAAATGTTTCTTCAGCGGTGGCGCTGCCAAATATAAATTTACACTGACTACGTATAGGTGGAAGACGTCGTTCCTGATGCACTTGTTACCAATAAATAATGTTAGTTAACGTTGCTTATTGATAGCTGCAAAAAAGATAAAAAACTCCAAAAGTGACTGAGTTGAATAAGGAAAACCAATAAAAAACCGAGACAATTCAATTTA
Source organism: Leucophenga montana (assembly GCA_035044765.1). Taxonomy (NCBI): domain Eukaryota; kingdom Metazoa; phylum Arthropoda; class Insecta; order Diptera; family Drosophilidae; genus Leucophenga; species Leucophenga montana. The sequence goes on along the minus strand of JAWNNQ010001114.1, from coordinate 50,834 downwards.
AGTTCATTGTTTTTCAGTAGAATTAAAATCAATGTTTATTGTTTTGTTTTGTTAATTGTTCCCAATTTTTGTTTTATTATATATGCCCAGGTCAGAATTCAGAATCCACAAGCGAAAGAAATAATTTTCAAGAAATTCTTCTTCTAGAGTATGTACTTGGCTTAACTATTGACGATCACGAACAGATGACACAGCTTCACGAGTTAACGAAGACAAACAAACGACAAGACTCACGCGCTGATGGCCAAAGGCCAATAAACTGACTCTACGATCTACTTCTTTATTTTCAGTTGGCTGCTGGACTATGTGGTAATCGGTTATATACGTGGTATAATCTTAGTACTGAGATCTACGATATTTGTTGCTGGAGAAATTGTGTTGCCCTAATGATCGCAAAATGCGAAAATGTAAAATTCGAATATAAATTGATCATAATGTTATTTTATAATGTAGCAATATTTCTTAAATATTCAAAATTTATTTGCCTCATACCTTTTAAATTTAGCTAGAGTTGGCATGACTGGTGGTTGAAATCGATCACTACCGTTGTTTTCATATTTTTTTTTTACTTTCGTCTACTTATTTGGCCGTAGAAAGTGCTGAAATAACATAAAACCGTGAAGAAAAAAGCATTGCAATCAAGAAAACAATGTTTCGCCAAAAAGGCCGAAAATAGTCCAATGTTTTCTTACTTTTTTTTTAATCTATTTTCTCATCTATTCATATTTGGTAGGTGGGCAAATTAAGTTCAATCTTGGACTAACGTTAGACAAACGAGCTTCATTTACAAAAATTAACATTTCTCAGTTCGGGGTGCTGACTTCAAAAAAAAAATAATTCATTTTATTAAAGACATTTTTGCTTTTATTAATTTGTGGTGGGTGGGCAAAGTTTAATTGATGGACCAATGAATTGCATTCAAAAATATTTAAAATACAACCTTTGGTTATGGCTTCACAACTTCAAAACTAATTTTCTTTACTCAACCTTTGGTGGTGGGCCACCGAAGTTTATCCTAAGAGAAACATAGACTAACGTTGAACAAAAGGCACTGCATTCAAATTTCTGGGTACCAACTTCACCCGGCTTATACGCGGCTGATTATTTAATTAATGTTTGTTTGAGTATTTATTTGTTACAAAAAAAGCAATTCGTGCTTTAATTTGTGTGAGTCAAATTAGTTATTACTGGAGAATGAGGTCGTTTGCTGAATTGGAAAATTATTAATTGATATTCTTGCGAATGGTCAAATAACGATTATTTTGCAAACTTCCGTTAAGACACGTTTCCCTTGGGTAAGACATCTTCCGTGGTGACGAAATTCTGGGTTGGTGCGCTATATTTGCATCCCGAATCCGCAAAACAACATTTACCAGTGAAGACACAGGGGATTGATGATGACCCTCGCAAACAATTTAAAGGCCATGATTTATGGATATGCACCTGACATGTCCTGTCCCTCAACAAGGATGGTGCTGATATCCAGCTTGTGATCGACGGAGGGCACGCATCAAGCGTGTTGGGTATGCGAACGGTACGAGGTCATATCGACTCGGACCACTACCTTGTGGCAGTCAAGGTACGTCCCAGGCTCAGCATGGTGTATGCCGCACGTCCCAACCGCCGAAGTCTTTTCAGCCAGACTCTCACAACTGTTCCGGGAGAGGAACCTTGGTATGACGAGGAGCGTCGCCAAGCAACTGCAGAGGAAAACGCCGCTTGCAGAAGAACTCTGCAGTTAGAGGAGAAACGCCTTTTCAGACGCAAAAAAAGGAACAAGAGAGGGATGGCCTTGAGGATGTTAAGGTCAAGCGTGTGACCAAAGATTTTAAGCGCAGAGTTTCTTTCTGCAAGGACAGAAATGGAAGTTTTTTTACAGATGCTCAGGAATCACTGACTATGGAGATGTCACTTCTCTAAGCTAGATAGATAGAGAAGCATACCTAGAACCACCAATTGATGATTGCTTTCTTGTAGAGCCACCGGACTATAACGAGATCGACTCAGTAATTAAAAAACTGAAAAATAACAAAGCGGCAGGCTCCGATGAGCTGCCAGCTGAGTTATTCAAGATCGGTAGCGAATATTTGGTAAAGCTTATGCACCAACTCTAAAATTATTTTTTAATTGACCTCCTTCTGGGTCAATTACAATATTCCAATTTAAATATATTATATTCTTTATTTGTTGAGTTACATTCTAAAACTAACTTATAATTATTCTTATACTCTAATTGTCACTTCGCTTTGCGAGAGGACAAAAGTTCTACTATTGTTTATTTATTATTATGCTCGGAGAGAGCTTTTAGAATACACGACTCTTGTGGCGCGTGTTCGAATTTCAATATAAACATAAACATATTATGACTCCTTGTCAAGTAACACTTATGGTTAATCTGTGACTGGGTAATGCAACAAAGGCTTGGTGCCTGAAGTGACAAAGATTTGTGTCAACTTCTAAGTGCGCAATTGCACGCATTATTTTCAAGTGGCTTAATTGCCAAGCGCGACTGCGCTAAAGATTCCTAATTGGAAAGTTATTTATTTAGTTAGGTATTGTTAACTCCCCCTTCCTAAAATGAATCGTTCCGATTCATAAGATTCTTGATTTTGTTATTTAATTCCAAGAATAATTTTTCTTGGTGCTTAGTTGCATTTTTTTGTTGTATCGCAATTACAACTTTGCGACTTTTAATAATAACGTAAATTGAAACAATTATTATTGTTGTTACAGTAAAGTATACAAAAAAATGACTATTGTTTTTGGTAAAAAGTTCTTGTATTAAATTTATATTTTCAATTCTTAATTCTGTATTATTTGTTTCAAAATATTAATTTATATATGTTTTATATGTGCGGTGCTTATATATTTCAGTATTTTATTTTGTGTATTGTAATAAGTACATTATTAATTTTAACAACATTTTCAAAAAGAATTAAAAAAATACTTTTAATATTAGTATCATTTACAGCAGCGGTGGCAAGCCCTTGCTCTCGTTGCTCTGAGTGCTCAAACCGTTACTTTGGCATGCTTGCGATTTTCAACGAGACAACAACATCTTTCGGCGCAGCCGAAAACGAAACAACAACCACACACGATTTTCGTTGCCACGCGTGTTCATTTTGCTATGATTTATGACTTCTGCCGTGTCTTGTACACTGAGTAAGAAAGCGAAGTAGGTTTTGATGTGTTATGATTTTTACTAAGTGCTTGAACTGCGGTTTGTAAATTTTTCAAAGTAAAATTAATAATGGATGAAAAAATGGAATTTTCCGAGTTTGAGACTCAGTATTTTTTTTCGCAATTAAATAATTTGGAAATGCCTTATTTGCGGAACTGTAATAAGTTCAAAAAGAAATTACAATATTCGACATTACTTGAGTCTCCATGCAAACTTCTATGGTTCTTTGAGTGATATAGAAAGTATTCAGCAAATCGTTTTGTTAAAAAAATCAGCAGCTAAGTACGAATTAAAACCGGCATGTGACGATGAGAAGAACGTCTTACGCGCATCATTTGTTGTAAGCTACAATCTGGCCAAAGCTCAAAAGCCTCTACAGGACGGTGCATTTTTTAAATCGACGTGTATTGACATGCTCAAATGCTTCGACGATAAAGGCATTCAAATGAGTGAAGTAGTAGCACAAGTACCGCTCTCTCGTCGAACAGTCACAAGACGAGTAAATGCCATTAGTCGACAATTAAAAGAAAATCTCATTATTAAAATAAAAAAATGCAGATATTATTTCTTGGCTATTGATGAAATCACAGATATCAATGATGTTGCCCAAGTGCTAATATTTATAAAATGCATTGACTCTGATTTAAATGTTGAAGAGGACCTTTTAAACTTGGTTCCTCTATATACAACAACCACAGGGCTGGACATATTTCGTGCTATTGAAATATCAGTCAACAATATCGGTGGTTTTGAAAAACTTTGTGGTATTTGCACCGACGGAGCACGGAGTATGCGTGGAGACATTAAGGGTCTGAAGGGACAGTTTAATTTGATGAAAATTGATGTCCCATTTTACTACTGCCTCATTCATCGGGAAGCATTATGCGCGAAAACCTTGCAAATGAACAAAACTATGGAGTGCGTGGTGGAAATTATAAATAAAATAGGAGGTCATAACGCCTTAACCTATCGGAAGTTCCAAGTTCTTTTGCTCGAACATTCAATCCCAGTATGGAGATTTGAAAATGTTCACCGATGTTCGTTGGCTCAGCAGGGGCAAGTGTCTTGAGAGGTTTTTCTCCCTTAGAAAGGAATTTCTGATGTAGCAGATTAAAAATTCGGAAGAATTGGTTCTTAAACTAGAAGATTTTGAACTCACAGCTTCAAACACCGAAGCAATCCATGGTGACAATGCTGTTAACAATAGATGGTGTAAAAAAAAATGGGTCTTTTGCAATTTAAGCAATAGTTGCTTGAATCATTTCCCTTCTTGTCGTGAACTATTAATCCCACTCTAAGTTTTGCTTCCTATTGCGACTCCATTCAACAATTTATTTGCAGAGCGATTTAACGATTTCGACGAAATCAAAACATTGATTCGAATATTTTTGAGCCCAAGAGACATAGAAGAAAAATATCCAATTTTAAAATCTTCGATGCTTAAGTTGGAGTCAAGTTTTGCCAGTACATATGTGTGTGAAGCTGCATTTTCGCATATAAAACATATTAAAAATGTTCATAGAAATATGTCAAGTGACATAAATCTTGCTGATTTATTGCGCACTTCTATAAGTAAAGAAAAAGTAGACTTCGAAAAATTGATAAATGAATAAAATAAATTTAAATGGTTTCAATAATTTTTTTCAGTGTTGAATTTTTTTTACTTTAATAAACCAAACAACAACAATACATCGAAGCCTTGATTTTCTTCAAAAACTCTGTTTGTTGTAGATGTTGTTGTACTGCTCCCTATTCAAAATTTCGTGCCCACCTCTGATTTACAGTGTTACTGCCTGATATTAAAATTGCACAGTCACTTATAATTTCAAGTTTTTTCTTTAATCTTAGTACAATCTGTTTTTTTTTTTTTGTTATTTAATAAATCTATAAAACAATTATTTGTATAATTGATTTCACAACAATAATTCGATATTTCTTTTACCATCTTCTTGTACTAAAGCACGTGTGGTATATACTTTTTATTATAAGGTATTTGATATATATTATTATCAAATCTTTATTTTTTAATATTAAAAATTCCGATACATCCAAAAGATCGGTAAGGGTTAAATTTACGTTTTCGTTATTTAGTATATTTATACTCTCGTCAACCCTTAATGCTTTAGGGTTCAAAATGTTAGCTTTTGATAAGGTAATAGTATCTACCGAATTCTGTAATTCAATACTTATCAATTTTAATCTATATTGCTTTAAAGATTTTTCTTGATTTATAATTATATTGTTCATTACATTAGTTATTTTTTCGACTTGTTCGAATAATTTAGAATTTATTATTAATTATTATATTTTCGATGAAATCATTAACCATGTCGTCATGGTCCGGTGTTCCGGCTATCCATTTCCAAATAGTACCTAACTCATTAATATCTCTTTTTGATTTTTTATTATTCATTTGTAGCAGTAAAGATGTAATGAGGTTAAGTTCCAAAGTTACCTCTCAGTCAAGGATGTCATTTTTATTTTCAAAATACTTAAATTCCTCATCAAAAATATTATCGTAATAAGTTAAGTTTGTAACGTGAAAAATATGTTTCATACGCAAGAACCTCACTATCCTTTAGAAGTACGTAATCATATGACGTGTAGTCAATGATTTTCGCATGTCCAGATGTTATCCAGAGCAATATTGTAATTATATAAAGCATGGTGCTGAAATTGCATTTAATATATTTTTTCTTTACTTAATATTATCTTTGTGGATAATTCTATTTCTATTATTTATAGCAACCTTATTGCCTAAGTCTTCTTTGACTATTTATTTTTTACAACGAGGATTTAACTTATTTCTTTCCCCTATGATTCATAAATTATAACTCCTGGTTGATATTTTTTTCCTTTCTGGTTTTATTATGAAATTTCAACATTTGTTCCTGTTTCACTTTTAATTTTTTGAAACATCTTCATCTTTTGTTTTGTTGAAAAGTATTTCTTCTGGTTTTTAGTTTGTTGCAGAATGAATTGTAGCCTTATATTCTACAAGAGCTTTAAACAAGGGTTGTTTGTTTTTCTTATTTCCTTTTTTAGTCCCTTTTCTAAATTTCCTTTTTCATTTGATACACAATCAAATATTTCTTCAGGGCATCCAATATGTGTTTATGTGCCTTTATCAACATCTATTGAAGCCTGAATTTTTTTCAAAAAATTATAACCTATTAGAAGGTCAGATTCGAGACTTGGAGTCTCATAAAAGGGTGATGTTTATGACCGAAAAAGTGGGCAATATGATAATGGGATATAATTGTATATCCGTTTATTGTCTTAACTCTTTTTTTTATTGCCAATTCTTTCTTATTGGCATATATGCCAGTCTTGATGTAACTAGCTGTGCCATCTGTATCAATTACTATTTGAAATTTTTAATTTAATTTGTTTTACCATCGGTAGACGTATGGGAAACCGATTGCTGGTCTAAAAAATAGTTCTAATCTATATTATTTATTCTATGAGCCTTTAGAGGAGGCTGAGTACCACTTTGGTTATCGTTTGAATATGTTTGTTTTAAATTTTAGTTCCCGAAGCCTTGATTGTTGGGACGCTTATAAGCTTGAGGTTGCTGGAAACTTCCTGCAGGCTTATTGTTAAATTGTATGGAAGTATCTACTTCCATTGGTTCTGGTTTTGGGAATGTTTGTGATTGGCCTTGTCCAAACACTTTTGGTTTATTTTGATTAGTTTTGCGTTTATTGGAAAACGCAAATTGTTTGGGGTAGCACTGTTATTTGAGTTATTTTTCTTTTTTCCCTAAAAATAACAGTGTGCGAATTTAGCCCGTTTGTAATTAGATTCTAATTCCTGAGCTTTGGACAAAGCGTTAGGCAAATCTCCTGGGTTTAAAGAGACGAAATTGTTTGAAAGTGGAAGACGTAATCCACTTATAAAAATACGTAAAGCGCTTATTCTATTATTTTCGTTTATTTTTTTTAATATGGTAGTGTTAGTGTTCTTTCATAAATTATAACTCCTGGTTGATATTTTTTTCCTTTCTGGTTTTATTATGAAATTTCAACATTTGTTCCTGTTTCACTTTTAATTTTTTGAAACATCTTCATCTTTTGTTTTGTTGAAAAGTATTTCTTCTGGTTTTTAGTTTGTTGCAGAATGAATTGTAGCCTTATATTCTACAAGAGCTTTAAACAAGGCTTTTTTGTTTTTCTTATTTCCTTTTTTAATCCCTTTTCTAAATTTCCTTTTTCATTTGATACACAATCAAATATTTCTTCAGGGCATCCAATATGTGTTTATGTGCCTTTATCAACATCTATTGAAGCCTGAATTTTTTTCAAAAAATTATAACCTATTAGAAGGTCAGATTCGAGACTTGGAGTCTCATAAAAGGGTGATGTTTATGACCGAAAAAGTGGACAATATGATAATGGGATATAATTGTATATCCGTTTATTGTCTTAACTCTTTTTTTTTATTGCCAATTCTTTCTTATTGGCATATATGCCAGTCTTGATGTAACTAGCTGTGCCATCTGTATCAATTACTATTTGAAATTTTTTATTTATTTTGTTTTACAATCGGTAGACGTATAGGAAACCGATTGCTGGTCTAAAAAATAGTTCTAATCTATATTATTTATTCTATGAGCCTTTAGAGGAGGCTGAGTACCACTTTGGTTATCGTTTGAATATGTTTGTTTTAAATTTTAGTTCCCGAAGCCTTGATTGTTGTGACGCTTATAAGCTTGAGGTTGCTGGAAACTTCCTGCAGGCTTATTGTTAAATTGTATGGAAGTATCTACTTCCATTGGTTCTGGTTTTGGGAATGTTTGTGATTGGCCTTGTCCAAACACTTTTGGTTTATTTTGATTAGTTTTGCGTTTATTGGAAAACGCAAATTGTTTGGGGTAGCACTGTTATTTGAGTTATTTTTCTTTTTTCCCTAAAAATAACAGTGTGCGAATTTAGCCCGTTTGTAATTAGATTCTAATTCCTGAGCTTTGGACAAAGCGTTAGGCAAATCTCCTGGGTTTAAAGAGACGAAATTGTTTGAAAGTGGAAGACGTAATCCACTTATAAAAATACGTAAAGCGCTTATTCTATTATTTTCGTTTATTTCTTTTAATATGGTAGTGTTCTTTCATAAATTATAACTCCTGGTTGATATTTTTTTCCTTTCTGGTTTTATTATGAAATTTCAACATTTGTTCCTGTTTCACTTTTAATTTTTTTGAAACATCTTCATCTTTTGTTTTGTTGAAAAGTATTTCTTCTGGTTTTTAGTTTGTTGCAGAATGAATTGTAGCCTTATATTCTACAAGAGCTTTAAACAAGGCTTTTTTGTTTTTCTTATTTCCTTTTTTAATCCCTTTTCTAAATTTCCTTTTTCATTTGATACACAATCAAATATTTCTTCAGGGCATCCAATATGTGTTTATGTGCCTTTATCAACATCTATTGAAGCCTGAATTTTTTTCAAAAAATTATAACCTATTAGAAGGTCAGATTCGAGACTTGGAGTCTCATAAAAGGGTGATGTTTATGACCGAAAAAGTGGACAATATGATAATGGGATATAATTGTATATCCCATATCAATGCAAAAATTTCTAATACTATATATTTCTCTCGACACCAACTGAACCTTTTTTCCGTACTCGTTTAGGACAACAACAAAAATATTAAGGCGAGCCAATTTAAAATATATTAAGATGAGAGAAAATAATAGTCCCCAATAATAATGATTTCAAAATAGCCCCTTTTTCTATTGATATAATTAACGAATTTAAAACGCACGCGACCACCTTTCAACAAAGAACAGCACCATTGCAAAAATTAAAATAAACAAAGAGCAGGAACCTCGTACACAACATTTTGTTGGAATTTTTGGCGATTTGGATTACTGGTATGAACCCCGTCATGTATGATATTTTATTTCTACCTATTTATACTTACCAAAAATTTGGGGCATAGTTTCGCTTATACTTTTATTATTTCCTTGTTTTGCTTCGAGTGCGTTATATACGAGGTGTGTACAAAAAGTAAGGTGACTTTTCAATTTTGCGAGCAACGTACATTCGATTATCGATTTTTTGGTTTTGTTGTGTTGGTACACTCGTCACGAACATATGTTTAGTTTCAGCTATGTAGCATGTTTAGTTTGTTTGTGAGAGTCATAACGGTTAAAAGTATTTTGCGTGCTCGGCGATTTTCTGCTATCGAGCTCAGTAGCTATTGAGTGACGTCAACAACGATTCAGATTTGCTCAAAAGAGTCATAGCCCAATCGTCCCAATGGAAGAGCCCAGGTGAGCCAAAGTTTTGATCACTGTTTTCTTCGATTACCGTGCAGTAGTCCTTCGAGAATTGGAAAAAGCGTTGGCACAAGTGTATTGTATCTGAGGGGGATTACTTTGAAGGGGACAACATAAATATTGATGAATAAATAAATATATAAATAATAAATAAATATATTTTCCTAAAAATACAAAGTCTCCTTACTTTTAGAACATACCTCGTACATTTATAACCAAAATAGGGTGCAAAAGAAATTTGTATACACACACAAGCACGGCTTGTCGGCTGCCAGCGTGTGGTAAATGATCAGTGCAGCAGATTCAATTTTTGTAATCTCGTGGTTTCATTACTGTACGAATTTCGTTGTTGTTGCTGTCGTTCTTCAATTCTTATCATATACATTTGCTGTTTGTAACAATAGTATATGAACATTCTCCGGCCCGTTGAATATTGATTCAACCTTAATCCAGTTCGATCGCAAAAGTCTGACCCTCTCCTGTAGCGTTGGTGATTGTGGACCGTTGATGTTTCTTCTTTTTCCTTAAGTAGATTGCCCTTGTAGTAAATATAAAGGCAACAATCAGTGATATCAGTAGTGCTGCATATGAAGCGTATTGATGGTGGTCCTTTGTCAGAATCTTGAATGGAAGTTTGAGTTGGCGTTGTAGTTTTGTTTGTAACAAAGACAATTCCTCCTGCGTCAGGTTCTCACAATCTTCATTAAGTCTAGTTGTAGTAATCATGGTTATGACGTTAACTTCAAACCGCACATATGAGAAGCGAACTATTCGTGTTGTTGAATCATGACCTGTTACTGCAAGATCTTGATTCCTAATGGAACAGTTGGCATCTAGTTTTAATAATCCAGAACCTTTTAATTCAATAGATGTTGTTCCTTGGCTGCACACAGCTGATAGTTCCATTTTAGTTTGAATTCCGAATATCCATTGGTTTTTGTGGCTTTGACATCCATACAAATGGCCTGTTTTTGTAAACAAATTTGCATTCTGATGTTGTTTTGTTATGAAACATTTGAAATTCACAGCCAGTATTTGAAAATAATGTTTGTTTGTTGAAACAGATATAGGTGTCAGCATTTTGTGCTTGGCAGGTCTTCATATTGTTCCAGCTCATTGTGAAACCTTGATCCCGATGGTTATTCATTGCAAGTATGGGTGATGTAATATCAATCATTTTTAATCCAGATTTAACTGCCACTGTAATTGGTATCAAATTGAATAGATCAAATTTCTGATCTGACACCAGTGGAAGTGTCACTTTGAATACTACATGGTTGTTTATCACGGTACCTTGTACCTCCAGAACTTTGTATTGTTGAAGGATGTCATTACCATCAGTTGGAAGTGCTTCGCCTTGTCGTAAATGAACTCGCATTTGTTCGAGTTGACTTCTTAATTGCTGTGTTGTCAATAATGATGGGTCTATTTTGTTAAGCTTGACATCGGTAAGTATATCTACAATCTGCGTTTGTATTCTTTGTAGCCTTAGAGCACTCATAGTCAATTGAGTGGTGTACATTTTAAATAACATGATTTGTTCTTTTTCTTGTTGTATCTTGTCAAGTTGATGTAGCATATGAGTTATCCGAACATTGGTTTCATTTTCTTGCCGTTTCATTATATTAATAGTGGCGTCAATTACCGATGTCTGATTTTTCAACAGATCAAGGAGATAGTCTTCATTAGATTTGACCCGATTGATAGTTTGTGTCATCTCTTCAGCATATTTAGAATCAAGGACACCAAATAAATCATGAGCAAGATATCCAATTATGTCCAATTCAGCTCTTCGATGACGACTCTTTGATAACAGTTCATTTTTCATTTTAAGTTCGTCTCTAATGAAGAAAAAATGTTGTGATGTATCAAAGCATGAATTTCAAATTAGCTTTGGTAGTTTTTCACACATTTTCTGAAGTATGCTTGTACTGTTTGAGAAAATGTCTAATTCAAGCTTGTATGGATCAAGATCATAGTAGATAATTATATTCCAATCGCTCTTAGCTAGTCTTGCCATGAATATTTTGATTCATAGAATATTTTGATGCCCATGCAAGTGGGAGCAATAATAGTGTCACAAGCATGGTTGTCCATAATGATGTTCCCATTGTAAGCTTTCGTCTTTTTGAACGTTTATCATCTGTAGAAGTGTCAACCTTTTCCTGAATTTGGTTCTGACTGACAATTTGTGTCAACAGGTAAATGAGATAGTCTTGTAATTGAGCGTTTAAAAATTCCCTTGGCTGTTTTTACTTCTGCAACTCGCACCAAGCCATCGTCTCCTTCAAATACTTGAGTAATTCTTCCTAAAGGCCATTGCATGACTGGTAAACTATCATCTTTGACAATTACTAGGTCATTCGGTTTTACGTTAACAAATGGTTTTTTCCATTTATGACGTTGCTGAAGCTCATTCAAATACTCCTGAGACCATCGTTTCCAAAACTCATTTTTAAGATGTGGCACCAATTTCCAGTGTGTAAAAAGAGTATGCTTCTTTGCCGATTCGTGGTCTGCTTGGGCCGTAAGAGGTTCTCCCAATAAAAAATGTCCTGGTGTTAATGCTATCAAATTGTTGGGAGCTTCTGACATTGGTGTCACTGGTCGCGAATTTAATATAGCTTCAATTTCCACAAGAGTTTCTAGTTCTTCATAAGTCAAAGAAGCTGTTGTAACACTCCTTAATAGCAAATGTTTTGCTGATTTTACTGCCGCTTCCCATAATCCTCCGAAATGCGGAGCTCTTGGTGGAATAAAATGAAATTTTAAGCCTTTAGGACTGCAAGTGGATAATTTTTTTTCTTGTCCTTTTGATGAAAAAATACTTTGTGTTAATTGTGTTAATTGGTTTTAGCGCCCACAAAGTTTGTTGCATTGTCTGAATAAATATTTTCACAGTGTCCTCGGCGGCTGATAAACCTTATTAGAGCTCCAATAAATGTATCTGTTGCCAAATCTGTTACCAGCTCCATATGCACTGCCTTGGTGGCAAAACAAACAAAAACAGCAATATAGGCCTTTGTTGGTTTCCTGCCTCTGCCTTTATAGTGTATCCAGAATGGTCCGCAATAGTCAACACCAGTATTAATAAAAGGCCTTGCTGGAGTAACGCGATGCTTAGGAAGATTTCCCATCTTCTGTTGAAACTGTTGAGGACTATCCTTGATACACTGTATACATCGATTTGAAGTTGCTCGTGCCATTATTTTTCCCTTGAGTGGCCAGAATCGTTGCCTAATTGTGTACAATAATAGTACAGTGCTTAATTTCTTCATGCACTATGATAAATAGCAATTTGACTAAACAATCGTTATACGGCAGTAACATTTGGATGCTTGGAGTCACATGATATAGTTGCCGCCTCTAATCGTCCTCCTACTCGAATGATGCCCTTTTCGTCGATAAAGGGTGATAAACTGCTAACTGAACTAGAATTGTTCACCACTCCATCCTTTTTTAATTGTTTCAACTCTTCATGAAAACTTTCATGTTGTATGCATCTTATTATAGCAACAAGAGCTGATTCCATTTCATCTTCTGACAATGCAAGGTGCTTGGATCGATATTCTTTTGGTAATTTAAAGTTTTCAACGAATCGTAAAATGTAAGCAACAATTCGTTGAAGTCTTCTAAATGAATTACCATGATTAATACTATAAATAGATTTACCATTTGCCAATGAAGTTGTAGTTATGGTTGTAGCTGTCAATGGAATCTTTCTTTTCCGTTCTAAATCGTTTGGTATCGAAAGCTGTTTTTTAAATCTTTGAGGCCAACAGGACTCTTTTCCATGTAGAAACAACGGGCCATAAAACCATAAATTACAATTTGCTAGCTTACGTGGCGAGAATCCTCTTGATAGTGCGTCAGCCGGATTGTCCATTGTCCCAACAAGACGCCATTGCTCAGGAACAGTCAGATCTTGAATAATGGATACTCTGCAACGAATGTCTGGAATGATGCTGATGATGCATTTATCCAAGAGAGCACTATTTCAGAATCTGTCCACAACCAGGTAACTGCATACTTTAAATTCAAATCGTTTTGAACTCTTTTTATTAATTTATTTTAATGATTGTCGTTTTAGTGGAGCGATTCGAGATTTGGCACATAGCAGTCTCACTAATATAGTTCCGTCTTGAAGTAAGGATCGAACATATATTGCTGCACCATATGCTTTTTCTGATGCGTCAGTAAATGCATGTAATTGAATTGACTTGGGTTGTTGTCCTTTTGACATGTGTCATCCGATTTTTAAATAGTCTATATCTAAAAGCCCCTTGCGAAACCTTGCCCATTGTGTGTGAAGTTCCGTCGGAAGAGACTCATCCCAATCTAGGTTGAGTTGCCAAAGTTCTTGTATGAACATTTTGTATGAACGTTTGGACCCTGATGCGATTGCAAATTTACATTTACTCTGAATTCGTCAGTACAAGGTAACCATGTCAAGCCAAGTGTCTTGGTCGAACTATCGTTATCTATATTAAAATCAAGATTTATTTCTTGATCAGTTGCTGGTATATTTTATAGCAACCTTGGATGATTTGCACACCATTTTCGTAGGTGGAATCCAGCTTTGCCAAGAATATACTTTATGAACCTAAAGGATACTTTTCATTATTATCCTTAGCCACCTGATGTAAGCATCTTGTGGTAAAATATGGTGCAGATCTTGTTCCGTAAGTTACAGTATTCAACTGGAAATACTGAAGTGGTAACCTTGGATTTTCTCGCCATAGAATTATTTGAAACTTGCGGTCCTCTGGGTGGATAAGTATTTGTCTGTATATTTTTTCCGCAGTGTAGTGAATACAAAGCATGGCATTCTAAACCGTAGTAAAATAGAAAGTTCACTTTGGACAGTTGGGCCTGTATGCATTAAATCATTTAGTGTGCACCCTTCTGAAGTTTTCGCAGATGCATCAAATACTACTCTTAGCTTTGTAGTACTGCTATCTGGTTGGTGATGAGGTATGACGTAATATGGCGATAAGATATCTTCAGAATCAATTCTCGTCATATGTCCAAGTTTTTCATATTCAATCATGAAGTTAGAATATGCAGTCTTTAAGTCTATGTCCTTTTCAAGACGTCACTCAAGAGCCATAAACCTATTAATAGCTGTGATTTTCGATTCTCCCAGATTATTTGGATCTTCCTTAAATGGGATTCTTACGATAAAGCGTCCATCTGCATCCTTTTGTGTAGAATGTGTGTATAGGGTTTCACATTGTTGATCGTTAGCAGATAATGTTTGGCTTGTTGTTCGTCCAAAGCGTCGATTTTCCAAAATCTTTCAATAATATCGTGCGTATTATCTTCGGTACATATGCCGCATGTACCCATTTGTGTTGTTTCCTTGTTTATCTTTCCAGCTATAATCCAACCAAGCGTTGTGTTTTGAAGGATTGGTAGCCCTTTACCAATTCGTATCTGACCATCGGATAATAGCTGATGGTAGAATTCGGCACCTAATAATACATCCACTTTTTCTGGAATATTGAAATTAGGGTCGGCCAAATTTATATTTTGTGGTATTGGCCATGATGAAACATTTAGCTGATATGCTGGCTGCATTGTAACAATAGTAGGTAGTACAAATGCTTCTATTCGTGAAGTGAAATCTTTCATCCTTGATTGAAATTGCACATTGATTCGATGATGAGATTCTTTCCTTCCATTACCGATGCCTTCAATACATATGGATGCTTGCTTCATTGGAACACCAAGACGGTTGATCAATCTTTCAGTAACTATATTTACTTGTGACCCAGAATCTAAAATGGCTCTGCATTCTATAGATTTGCCACAATGCATGTAATTGATCTTTGAGGTGCCCAATAGCACATATCCTTGTCGTATTGATGCAGCTGATGTTGCTGCTGTATTTGTTTTAGTGTTCAAACCTTCTGATTTTGTTGCTTGAGTAATTGTATCAAGATGAAGTAACGTATTATGCCTCTTATCACATTTAGTGCAACATCTTGATGTGCATGTTAGTGAATTGTGATCACTCTTGAAGTAGTTAAAGCACAATTTGTGTCGTTTAACCCAATTAAACCTATCCGATGCTGACAATTGTAAAAATTGTTTACAATGATACAGAGGATGCTTTGTATTATTGCATAGTTTGCAATTGATGTTTGAGGCTACAACTGAAGAAACTGTCTTCATTGTGCCTTGCGTAAATGAAACCTTGTCTTTATGACCAGTTGCTTCCATAGACTGGAATTGTTTTTCCAAAAATGATAGAAAATCATCAATCCTTTGTAACTCTCTAGGATTTTCTAATGATTGCTCGAATCTTATGTGTGTGACTCGAACCAACTTTTTACTTAATAACTGCATTAATAGAGGATCCCAAGTTGAAGTTCATATATTGAGATTGTTTAATGCTAAAAGGCATTCTCTTGTTGTGTCGTGCAGTCTTTTTATTGCAGATGGTGTTGATGTACCTGAAGGCTGATTTAAAAGTTTTTCAATCAAAGTAGCTACCAAAATTCTTTTGTTGTCGTATCTGTCTTGCAGCATCTTCTAGGCTGCCTCATAATTAGTTTCTGTTAAATGGCTTATCAGCTTGCTGGCTTCCCCTGTTACGTTTGTTTTCAAATACCATATTTTTTGAACTAGTGGTAATTGTTGCTTGTCCACCATTTGGGAAAAAAGTTCATAAAACTGGCGCCATTTCAAATAATCTACGTCATGAATGACAATTTATTAAAAGAATTTTTAGTCTTATATACTATTTCTTACGTGCTACACTGTTAGTTGAGATGCAAGTTCATCGTACTATATATTGATAAGACTTAGAGATAACTGCAAACAGCAGCATATCCTAATCTGTCAAATGCCATAAATTAAACATAAAATGTGTTTGTCTACTGAATAATACATAAAATGGAAACTATTAATAGATAATCTGCGGCTTGTCGGCTGCCAGCGTGTGGTAAATGATCAGTGCAGCAGATTCAATTTTTGTAATCTCGTGGTTTCATTACTGTACGAATTTCGTTGTTGTTGTTGTTGTTCTTCACTTCTTATCATATACATTTGCTGTTTGTTAGTATATGAACATATTGCTTTATCTTTTCATTGCAGATGGCAACAGGAAGTTTCAGAAACTGTATTCGAGACTATCAATATTGAAACAGATAAAATTGAACAAAAAAAAAAGGCTAAACAGAAACTTCATTTTGATGCAGACGAAAAGGAGTCCGATTGTATTCTACATGGATATATAAAAAAACTCGGTGGAGCATTTTCTGCACTATGGCAAACGAAATACGCAAAACTGTATCCCAATCGGTAAGTTAGCAGTACCCACCATTTATTGTATCATAATGATATTTATTTATTAACTTAAACATAAATTAGTCTGGAGTTGCATTCTGAAAGTGGAAACAATAAACCTGAACTAATATTTATGGACCAAGTGGAAGACATATCATCCGAGTTCATTCTGTATAAAAACGAGCAGTGTATTCAAATTCGCATAATCGATGGGACACGTGACGGACGAATAATATTAACGAACTCGGTAAGCATATGTATTTATATACTTTTCACACATACATAAATCTCTTTCATCCCAATTCGGGCACAAATCAATTTCGTAGGTGTCACAAAAATCTCTTTTAGAGCGTTTTAAATCACCAGCCTTTTGCTAAGTTGAATGTATGTTCTTCGCAACTGCGTCTTAGTATTTATACATTTAGCACATTTATTATTTAATTTAAATTTTAATGTGTATTTATTTGCTGAAAACCGACTAGGTCAGTTTACTCAACATCAACGAATAACATAAAAATATTTAATAATACTCGTATCAAAGTTGCCAATACAAAATTTATTTTTTCTCTCAACATAAATCATAATTTAACTTCACAATGTTCGCCAAATCTGAAAAAAAAAATTGTTTACATAGTCTGCAATCTATTTTTGTTATCTACGACAACTATGCGTATCACAAAACTCGTCTGTGCATTAAACACTGCTTTGAATGAAATCTACGAGATTTCAGTGACACCTACTAAATTTATCTGTGAAATTCAAATCATCAAACGGAATTTCGTCTAGAGATTTTTGTGACAACCCCTATAGTGTGAACGCGGTATTTTTCGTGTAGATCGTAACGAATTGAATTAGACATGAGATACCCCTAAAGTATTTATATTCTTCCTGAGACCGTCGAGACCGTCCTCCTTTTATGCTTTTTTTCATACAGAGTGTTAAAAAAAATAGTATCAGTTTGTCAGAAAGTATGATAATTTTGTATGAAGCGGCGGCTGTCCATAAAAAACCACTACATCGAATTTAAGCTAATTTTGACAACAATAAAGAAGTTTTTTTTATACATGGGGGCTACCCCAAAAAAAATAGGGAGCACACACATTGATGAATATATGAAGCGTCCGCCCATTAGAAGCCACCATATCGGTTATTAAGTTGATATTAACTACAATAAAAAAGTTATTGATACAAAAAGCCAATAGTTGGCGGGGCGTTTGTATAGGGACTACCCAAAAAACTGGGCGCGGCAGGTCATTATGGATACTTTATTTGGCTGCAGTAAAATGAAGTTTAGTTTTTATTGGTCCTCAAAAATGGCGCAACAAAATATAGCCATAGCTAGATAGACTCGTCTCGTCGATCAATATATAATGCCTCCTATAATGCGTTACAAACTTTCAGACAAACTGATAATACCATTTCACATTATGTGTGAATTGTATATAAATTAAAATCAGTCATGATTTTTTTATTTTAAAAAATCAAAAATAACAAGTAAGAAGATATATATGTATACAAAGTATACATGCCATATTTTTTCATATTAGGCCTTGGTTTGCCTCCAAATTTTGCTTTCTACAAACTATATTATAAAGCAGGCTAAACAATTTTTGAGCAACGGATCAGGAGGAAGGGTTTGCAGGGGGAAGGGCAGCAATGCGCCTGCTGGTTAACAATATAAACAAAAACAATTACATATAAATGACAACTTTTAAATTCATTGCTGTGATCCGAAAAAGAGAAGTATGATTACTCGACGGATATAACGGATATAACCTGATGTACAGGGAGAAAATTGGTGGGGTGTGTTGATGGGTTGATTGTTGCGCAACAGCGTGACTTCGATAAATAAGACTGTTAAGCAATTGTCAAGAAAGTTGGATAAATATAACATTCAAAAGTTGTCTAAAAGGAAAAAGACAAAGCCTGTGAACTCTCAACTTGGGTTAGTACATAACTAATTTTCAGCTTCTTCGCCCTTATTGAACATTTACCAATTCCGCATGGCTAATTGCTGAGTGATTTTATGAGAAATTATTGAGTGGTGCCTGTGTGGACAAATCCGCATTTCATGGACTTGCTCCTCCATCATCTCCGGTTGCCGCTGCAAGTAGTCAGTCTTGAACTCATAGGGGAGTTATCACGATCGATTCCTAAATTCAATGTTGTATTATCGGAATTGTCACCTTCTCTAAACACAACTACTGTTTCTGGTACTGGGGTATTGTCACCTGTAACATAAAGCCTGAATATCAATATTTGAACGAAAAAAAAAAAACATATAGTTGCTCCTCAACATTTTTTGTTTCTTGCTAAGTAGACTACTACTGAAGATATTGTTCAGTTTATTACTTCTAACTGTAATCTTACTTAACAAACATCTTACTTCAACAACTCGAGAGATAAAGCTTCAATTAAGCTGAGCAGACCACAATAGTTCTTTAAAACCACATGCCATGCAAATTTCTGAGTTGAGCGAACTTAAGTGAAGGAATTCCTACAGTCGGGATGTGGATTTATAAAGTCAAACTGGAGAGGAACGTCATGAACTAAACTTTTAACAAGTTTCTCCTTTTACATTCCTCTTTTTAACACAAACTTGCAAGCGTAAATTTATAGTTTTCCAAGACTGATTTTACTAAGCTAAATAATCTTATTTGCAGTACTGATTTTTCAGATTTACTTGTTACAATATTGATAGAGCTTGAGATTTATTTTACAGCTTTCGAATAAGTTACTTTGATGAATGTGCACCCAAATTTCACAAAAGTTTCTCCTCGACACCTTTGCGATTCAATTCACGTCAAATTTTCAAAGATCAACCAAACTGCAATGTTGCACTAAGTTTACAAGTTTTCTAAGTTTCGCTCTACTTTTCAATAAGCAAACATAAGGGCCAATAATTGATACTACATCTTCCTAAAGTTTAATTTCTTTCCCTATCTGTTCTTGTATTCTTAAATCGTGCGCCAAATCGATGTGCGATCCCATGCTTTATTTATTTCATACTAGTATAGATTATTATTGGAGGACATAATTTTAACACTGCGACCTAGAAAGATCTATTGTATGTATTGTCCTTCTTACTTAGATGTCCTTCTCTAGTCCAACTTGTTGAATAATTCCTAGTATTATCCTAGGATCTAACTTTTTCAGTTGTTCTTCTTCCAACGTAGCTAGCTGATCAATATTCGAAATCTACTGCTTTATATTACTTCACATTCTGCAACGATATCAAGAGGAGTCTCTTCCTTATGATCACAAAATCTGCATTCTGGGGAATTATGTACACCCATCACACACAGGTGTTTCTTCAGTCGACAGTGTCCTGTTAGTATTCCTGTCAATGTTCTCAACTGGTTTTTTCCTAGTTGAAGCATTGTTCGCGCTCTGCGCGGGTTGAAACCCCCTAGAAATATTTTTGCTAACCTTAGTCCTTGGGTCATGGCCCAATGCTGCTTCTGTTCTCTATTTGTTTCATTGCGGATTAGTTCCCGTGTAGTGTGTCTACCAGTGCCACAAAAAGGCTCTGGTCCTACCATTGGCGTTGCCGCTCCTTTCTTGGCAAGTATATCGGCTAGCTCATTTTCTACTTTATTATTGTGTCCTGGCAGCAATAGCAATCTCACAATTGCGATACCCTCTATCTAAATTTCACTGTGCACATCTAATTATAGCGCACAGTTCTATGACTGTTGGTATTCTCATATCTCGATGCAAAACTTTATTGCGCATATACCAAGGATCATCAGTTATGTTACGTAAGACCTTCTTTTGAAGTACTTGTATTCGGTTGATATTTGTGGCAGCAGCAGTGCCCATACCAGCATTCTATACATCCAGGTGAGCATAATAATTGTTTTGTAAACAAGCAGTTTATTTTCAAGACTGAGACTTGGGCGAAGTAACCAGTTTAACTTTTTGAGTTTAATTAACAAAAGCGCACAGTTCAGCTTGAAATATACTGGTATATTTGCCCAAGGACTCCCAGTGGTTTAATCTGGGGCCTGCGACTCCTAGACCTGTCGTCATATATTCATCCGTATACCACTTAATCGTATGTGGTTTTAACGGATATGACTTTTCCGACGTCCAAGTCTTCTTATCGGACTGTCTGATGGTAAAGTTTCGATTGAAAACATTCATCTCGTCCCTTGGTATGGATACAAGTGATTCTCCCTGTGTCCATGTAGAGAGACGTTTCTGACAGAAAATTGATGTAAATTTATTTCCGTCAACTAAAAGTCTCAGGAGCGTTTCCTTACTTTTGTACTCAATTTCCAAACTCAAACTCAATTGGGCCTGTGCGCATTGCGCCAGTGATGCATATACATGCTAGTCATTGTAGGGAGTTTAATTCCCTCGTGACTATGACTTGTTTCGCCCTCTCTCCTCATGCGACTATGTATTATTAACATCGGCTTTACTATCATATTATATAGCCAGAGCATTCGGATTGCATCCCCACGATTTTCCGGTCAACTTTCTGCACACAACTATTGCCTTGGTGCATTTTCGTACAGTTGAGCTTTTTCTATAGAAGTTTTTTGTCTAAAGTTAGTCCTAAGTATTTCCTTCCTTCCTTGCTAACCATCACTACTACCCCTCGGAGTATGATTTCCTTTAGTCAAGGCAGCTTATGGTTATAAATGATACAATGACTGTTTTGGTGAGGTTAATCTTGAGTCCCATCTCCCTGCAGCAGTCCTGTGTAATTTTGAGACCTCTGTCGATTATGTCACTGAGTGTTTCTTCAAATTTTCCATTTGGCTGGAACCCTATTCATTGTTCACTTGCCCTACTAAGTATGCTGTCTTTAACTGTCCTCGATAGTAGGGGCGAAAGAACTCCTCCCTGTGGACAACTTTTAACTGTTTGCATTCTGACGTTGGTCCATTCACCCCTGTCTCAGCTGTTCTTGTTCTCAGCAATGAGTGTATCCAGTTAACTATAATCGATTTGAAGTGTATGATGCGACAGTAAATGTTCACCCAACTATTGTAGATAACTAATTTGTTGAGCAATTAAGCAGTTGAAAGATTAAAAAGTTTGCTAATTTTAGGCCAGGAAGTAACAGGTAATAGGCATAACTATTGAAAAAGGCTGCGCCTTAGTTTGGGGAGATGATTAGTAGAGAGAAAATGGGGTTAATCTATTCGAGAAAATTAACCCCCACTGCAAAATTACTAATTATTACTCTCTTACAAATTACTGTACCTTTTTTTTTTTTTTTTTGAATAAAAAACTCGGTAAAATTTTCAACGAGAAAGTAGACAGAGACCGCAGTCTGTTTATTGATACAAAAAAATGATGCTGCTGGCCAGTCGTTCGATCGGGAGACGCCTTTTATGTGTATGGTAAAAACTAGCGAGAACAATAACCGGGTAATATGGTTTCAAATAATACAAATGCAATTAAACCCGATACAATATTCTATTATATTTTTAAAAGCGGTCCGATATCGATTAACGATTTATTTAGTTAGAATTTATATTAATTAGAATACGAATTTTTATTCCTGACGCATCTCAGGCGTCAACATCGCGCCGGCCTTGCACATGTGCTCTGCTGGGTCCGAGTTCGAGCTCCGTGTACGTGCTCGGCGCGGCTGGCGAGTCGACGGGCGTGATTGACGCTCGGTACGTCCGTTTTTTGTAGCAGCGACTAGACCAAGTCGCTTTTGAACCGTTGTCATTGATCTCTCTTGGTCGGCCTTCGATTTGCATTGGCCAAATAGATGCGACGTGGCCAGACAATTTTGGCAATAGCCAAGTCGTCGAACCATCTGACGTCTGCGCAAGGTATCCATTTTGAGGAACTTCTTGCAGAACCTCAAGGAGTGCTTGTCCTGGCACAGTTGGCATTTGTTCCATGAGCTGTGGGGAAGAGAGAAAAAAAAAAGAAAAAGAAACCCCAGAGATGGCATTAGATAATTTTCGCAGGCAGATTGGGATGTAACGAGTAAATGCTTCTAGAGTAAGTGCATATTAAGTACGTGAGAAAATTGTTAGACTTCGACTGAGTATGAGTGTTATTGGATTGTGTTTGTAGCATGTGTATTTATTTCGTGGGGAGCACACAGAGCTTTACAACAGGTCGAGTGATGAGACCATTTTGAGTTTGAAGCTCAGCAACGCGGATCTTTCCATCTGGTCCGGGTATTGTTTTGATGACTCGTCCGAGGCGCCACTCCGTTGGGGGTAGCAATTCGTCCTTTACAGCAACCAAGTCGTCCTTCTCAATGTCGCGATGCGGGTGTTTCCACTTGTAACGCTTGTGCAGCTCAAGCAGGTACTCGTGTTTCCATCGCCGGGCAAAATGATAGTGCATCGCTTTTACTTTTTCCCAGCGATTGATAAGAGAGATATCTTCTTCGCCTGGTTCTAGGATAGCAACCATAGGAAGTCCTCTCAGAAAGTGACTCGGTGTGAGTGGGAGTATGTCGGATGGATTTTCCGAAATAGGGGAGAGAGGCCGAGAGTTAAGCACCGCTTCTATTCTGCTACTTTTTTCAAATGAGTTTTGAAACTCTTCACAGCTACCTCCCAGAGGCCCCCATGTGAGGTGCTGATGGCGGGATAAAGGACCATTCAAGACCATCGGCCGAAGTGGTCTGAATAAACCTGTTATAATCAGAGAGAAGTGTTTGCTGGCACAAACAAAATTACGTCCGTTTTCGGACACGACTTTTTGAGGCTTTCACTTCGAGAGGGTAGTGCATTTCTTGGGAGATTTTAATCAGTCTGCGTTTTGCTTGAGATCCACGGGATGGCAAAGCGTTCGTTGAGAACCGAAGCACGTATTCATCGACACGAAGTGCTCTAGAGTAGCACGAAAAGCGATTTAATATATCGTCTTCACGGGAGAGGACGAGTAGAGCTTCTGTTTTCCGAACTTCAGGTACCGTTACTGGCGAGAGTTGATCTTTAGGCCATTTGTCCATAGGCAAAGAGAGCCAACTTGGTCCATTCCACGAAAGGGTTCTGTCATTTAGTTCATGGGGTGTACAACCTCGAGTCCCGAGGTCCGCTGGATTTTCAGCCGTACGTACATGTCGCCATGTTGTGTTGCCTACATTGTTCATTATTTGTGTCACTCTGTTGGCCACAAAGGTTTTCCAAGTATAGGGTGGTTTTTGTAACCAGGAGAGTACAATTGATGAGTCAGACCACAAGAAAACCGTGCGAGCGAATGGTTTTATGCGAGCTGCAACGTGTACTATAAGCTTAGACAGCAGGACTGCTGCACAAAGTTCGAGCCGTGGTACACTTATAGTCTGCAGGGGAGCGACTTTTGTTTTTGCAACCAGTAAAGATGTAGAGACTTTGTGGTTTGAATCAACGGTTCGAACATATATTACCGCACAGTACGCTTTTTCAGAGGCGTCACAAAAACCGTGCAACTGGGTTGTATTTTCGGGGTTGAAATTTACCCACCGCGGAATAGAAATATCTTCGATGGACTTGAAATCTTGAAGAATTGCATTCCATTTCAAGAGAGATATGGGCTTTACACACTCGTCCCAGTCACATAACTGCTGTATGTGGGTTTTGGCAAGAATTACGATGGGAGCGAGCCAAACGGCAGGATCATAGAGGGATGCTACTACCGATAAGATTTGTCGTTTTGTTGCTGAAGGCACCTCGAGGTGCCTTAGCACATCGAGGTGATTTGCTGCAATTTTCTTCAGCGGAAAACCGGCAGACTTGAGAGATGTGATGAGCTGTGATTGAGGATTTTGCCCATCTTTTGGTGTGTTTCCACATAGCATTCGTGTTTCAGAATAAGAGCTGCTGTGGGAAACATTGAGACACAGTCTTCCGCGAGCTGATGTAACGTACGAATAGCATGGTACGGAGCACAATTCACACCAAATGTCGGACCTTTGTGGATACACTGTCCGGTTTTACGACTGCATGATGGGGAAGGTAAAATGAGAGAAATTTACCGTTGCTGCATATTTCGGTTCGAACGACCTTACTCATATGATCAAGTGAGATGTATTCAGTGATTACATTGTGGTACTGCTCCTGAAGTTCAGGTTTCTTTTTGAGAGACGCTTCGACTTGAGTGTTTTGCCGAAATGCAGTACCTCTCGATGAGTTAAGCGTTACTTGAGAGCCAAAATCTTTTTTAAAATGGAGCTTGACTATATAACGACCATCTTCATTCCTAGAGGTCGTTTGGGTGAAGAGATCTTCGCAGAAATCATCTTCTTCTGACTTGGGAGTGCATGTGTGTACTTCTTCGATCTCCCAGAAGCGTTTGAGCTGCTTGCTGAGACTTTCGTTGGGGTCGTTTTCCACAATTGTTGTGTTAAACGAAACACATTGGGAAGGGGTTGGGCCGCTCAAAACCAAAAATGTTTGATTTTACACCGTCCAGAATGATATGTGAGAAAATATCACTTCCAAGAACCATGTCAATCTGAGCAGGGACGTAGAAATTAGGATCAGCTAGTTTCAGATTGCTCATTTCTGCAAAGTTTGGTAAGACAATGGCTGGGACATAAACCGTAAACCGACGATTTTCCGAGAACAGTTTTAGGTGACAAGTCTTAGAGGACGTTTGGACTATGTTTCCACCCATACCCGAAATACTCGTGAGAACTTTCTCATATGTAAGCTTGAGTCGATTGAGCACTTTCTCAGAGATGAATGTTCTCTGGGAACCTTGATAAACTAGGGCTCTTAATGTGAAAAATTCACCCGCATGCTCCACATACACTAGGGCAGTAGGGAGAACTACCTTTTGATTGTTCGATACAAAATATGCCTGATTTATATCAGCTTGTGAGTGGGAAGGACGTTCATCTGTCGGGGAGGCCACAGTAATGGTATGACTTTCGTTCGGATGACCATTTCGTGGTGTTGTGACATTGACTTTTACTGTATTCGCATCGGGTATGTGAAGCATAGTGTGATGAGACTTCTTGCAAATGCTACACGAGAAATTGCTTTTGCAGTCTTTACGTTGATGGGAGTAGGCGAGACAATTGAAACAAAGCTTTTCTTTTGAAACAAAGTCATTTCTTTGTTTGGACCACCACGCTTTGAACTTTGCACATGTGTGGGATCGGGATTCGAAGTTTTTGTGAGAAAACACAAATTTTTGTCCCAATGGGTTGGGTTGCGGTTTCGCTTTTGGCCGCATTGAGTTCACTTTCTCCAAAACTTCGTATCTTGAAGTGAGAAATGTGTTAGATTCATCCCATGAGAGTCTCTTCGGGAAGTTTTGAGGAACAAAGATAAACCAGTATAGGGTCTATCTATTTCATTAGAGTTTAGCACGGCGAGGCAGTCAGAGATTGTTGACTGTATCTTTTGTATATGTGCTATTTTTAGAATGCGCCTGAGGTACATTAAATAGAGATTTTAACTGGGCGTCGATCAAAATACGCTTGTTCTCGAAACTGGATTTGAGTGCATCCCAGGCGAGCACAAAATTGTCATCGCTTAATGCATATCGTCTTACGATATCATTAGCTTTTCCTCGGTTTTTATTTCTCAGATGGTAGAGTTTCTGAGCTGTTGACAAATTTGGGTGATCACCATAAATGGCAGTAAACATGTCACGAAATGAGGGCCATGATTCGTAGCCGTAAAAAGGCTTGCAATCGCATGCTCCTACTTTGATGGGATTTGTAAACGCTTTATTTTGAGACTGGGAATTACTTATTCCGCTTTGTCTGTCTCTTGGCTCGAACTTTAAGCACTCTACGCAACGTGCTTTTAACTTATAGTAAATGGGTTTGACCACTCGAAACTTTGTTCGAATCTGTGCCTTGACTTCAGAAGTAATAGCCTCCTCGTCTGAGATCATAACCTCTTCGTATTCGCTTGCTATTTTTTCCCAAAGCTCGGTGAGATCCATCATCTCAAACTCGGCTACGGATTCAGTTTTATCTTTATCCTGGCTCATATATGTTTCGAAGGCTACCATTTCTACTAAGAGAAACTTTAATTTTGGTAGACTCATTTTTTTTTTTTGTAGTAGGGAGTGTAGGTCGCTTTACAACGGACACAATATGGATGTATACGTGTACCGTTCACCTGAGATTTCTGCCGTTTGACTCCTTTGGTTATTGTTGTAGCCGCAGCTTTGATGAGTTATATTCTTTTTGTTGTTCTTGTCGCTGCTATTCTTGTACACAACATTAATTTATTTGTTTTAATTTTTAATTTGTCTTTTATTTATTTATTTGAGAGATTCGAATAATTGGTTTTAGCAATTATTTTGTTTTTATATAGCGACCTCTATTGAGCTTTTTGGGCCCTGCCGAAACCGCCACTGCGCTACAGTGCATGAACATATGTCTGTGCATATTCAAAAGCAGTTTCTTTCTATGCCGCTCACTTTTCAATTTGCGCACAAATAAAATAAAGAGAAAAAAAATAAATAAAACGTACTCTTGTTTCTTTACTACTTTTTATAACAAAAAAATGAGCGCAAAAAATTTTTTTTTTCCACCTTTTGGTTATTTGATCTATGTAATGTAATGTACATATGTATGTACATACATACATATGTATATATTTTTCCCGCTTTTTTTTTAGGTTTTGAAAAAAAAAATATTTATTTCAGATTTTTTTTTTGCTCTTTTAAACAATTTGATTTAAACTTTTTTTCCCATTTGTGACTTTGTTAGGCACTTTTGAGTTTTTCCGTTTTTTAGAATTACACAATGCAATTTGGATTTTTCACAAAAAAACTTTCTTTGATTTTGGCGGCACTTTTGAGAAAAAAAGAGATCTTTTTTTTTCTCCTACACTCTTCTTTCAACTTTGCAATTTTTTAATTATTTTACTATTTTTTTTTTTGTTTGTTGGTTTATTTTTACCTCCGCTGCTGCTGGTTTTTTGTGATGCTTCGACTCGATTATTTTTGGGTTGTTTTTAAGAGCAAAAAAATGCTTGTTGTTCGTTGAATGAACTCTTGGCGGCAAATTCAAACTGGAGAAATTGTGGACTGTATACATAAGAGCTACTTCGGTTGTAGGCTCGAAGGACCGTGAAAGGCTGCGCCTTAGTTTGGGGAGATGATTAGTAGAGAAAAAATATATTTTTCGAAACTAATTTTCTTTTTTATCCGTTTTTAGTGGGTGGGCAAACGAAGATCAAACTTGGACAATCATGGACTAATGTTGGACAAACGAAATGTTTAAAAAAAATATAATTTCACACTTCGAGGTACCAGGTTCACATATTAAGATTTTGAAATTGGAATGCTTTTTTCCTTATTTTTTGAAGGTTGGACAAACAAAGTTCCGACTTGGACACACCTGGACTAGCGTTTAACAAACGAACTGCTTACAAACATTAAAATTTCACGCTTAGGAATGCTTATTTCAAAGAATATAAATGTTTATTTTTTTACTTAATATTTTTTTGGAGGTTGGACAAACGAATTTTTAACTTGGACTAAGGTTGAACAAACGATCTGCATTAAAAAATATTAAAATTTCATACTTCGGGGTGCCAGGACTCAAAATTTGTAGTTAAAATTACAAAAATTAAATTATTAATTAAAAATATTTGGTGCTTTGGAAAACATAGTGTAAGCTTGGACAAACTTGGACTAACGTTGGACAAATGAACTTTATTTAAAAAAATAAAATTCCACAGCCCATTTATTAACAATTTTTTGGTAGTTTTTGATCAGAAGGTAGATATGTCTGTCAGTCGACCAGCAGTTTGAACGATGAGATGTTGGAGACTAAGATTAAGCATTAAAGTAAGGCTATCTGGACTCCTAAACCCTCATGAGATAAAGTGTATAAACTGAACAAACCTACCCCTTTTTTTTTTGTTTTGTATGAATTGTTACTGTATTTATTAATACACTTTTGCATGTGCACAAAGTAATCCGAAAAGCATTTTTCCGTATTTTTTTGTATTTCCAAAACAAGCAATTTGAATTTTTCAACAGCTTCTTTTGACGATGACCACAATTGTTGACCATTATGACTCAGGGCGCTACGACACTTGATCGGTAAACTTTTGTTTTTTCGTCCAAAAAAGGCCAAAATACAGTTCGATGTGTGAGAGCTAGACATTGTCATGATGACAGGAGATCTGACGTTTTGCGCTGATTTTCCTCCATTCACTTAAGACTTCTTGCAAACATATGGTTGAATGCCACTTAGAATTAACCGATTTTTGATTCTCTAATGTTACTGTTGACACATGCAACCATTTGGTTTTTAACTCTCCGATAGCGAACAACTTTTGTTGGCTTTGGATCGTCTTGGAAGACTAACATTTTCTCTCTGGCTCATACGCGTATATTCAAAACTCATCACCGGTTACAATGTGATTCAACTCTGAACGAAGCGTATGTGTAAATTTATACCATTCACACATAGTGTAATGGTATTATCTGAAAGTTTGTAACGCATTAAAGGAGGCATCGTAGACCCCATAAATCATATCCTACTTAATATTATATATGCGAAACTTTGTGAGGATGTTTGTTACTCTTTCACGAAAAAACTAGTAGACGGATAATGAAACTTTACAATGTTGTAGCTTATACATCAGATTAGAACATAGGCTATAATGCATGGCGATATACATATATATAATTAGGCAGGGCAGGAAATCGTTGCAGTAAAAATTAAGATCAATTCGTCAAACTTTTTTATTTCGTGTTCCAATATCCCGCCAAACTCTTCAGATCATATTTATGGCTCTCATGTTGAGCTTATTCAACAATTTTGTTCACAAATGCATGGCAATGACTCGTGCTGTGTTATAGGTGACTTTAATCTTCCAAACATTAGTTGGATTGATGCAAATGACTCTTTGTTCCTTGAGCCAGTGGGCTTAGTGCGGGATCGGCCCGTTTTCTGAGTGGCCTCGCCGATTTTAATTTGAGACAAATTAACAATGTGCGTAATAAAAACAATCAAAACTACTGACATAAATTTTGTGACGAAATATTTATATTTTTCATTTGTATGAGTGGAATCGATTGTAATATGTAATTAAGCGTTCTACATGTTGCGAAGTAGTGGTGAATTTTCAAGAATATTCTTGAGTAGAGAAATAAATTGATGTCCTAGTAAAAGAGCTGGTTTGTTTTTGTATGTATGTTTTCATATGTATATAGTTATGCATGCAAGAAATAACATATATATGTATGTATAAGTACAAATCGCCAAATCATAATCTCGCACATTTATTGCCATAAATTAATATGTATTTATTATACAAAAAGGAAATGTCTATTTTTTAAATGAATATGTAATTGAGCGTTCTTCATGTTGCTAAACTTTTTAAACTATAAAATACAGCACTTTTACTAGGACATCAATTTATTTCTCTACTCAAGAATATTCTTCAAAATACACCATGACGAACGCTAATTACATATTACAATCGATTCCAACCATACAAATGAAAAATATAAACATATCGTCACAAAATTTATATCAGTAGTTTTGTGTGTTCCAAGCATGCTTTCGTCACTTGATTTTTACCTCGGCAAGAGGTTTTTTTTATTTGATATCAGTCATTTTAAAAGAAAAGATAAATAAAATTCTTGGATAAAATTTTATATGAAACCTATACCTTGCTTAAGGCTTCTTATATGAACCAAAGATTTGTGTGGGACTATATTTTTAAGTTGTCCCTTCTGAACACATGTGGGACATTTCAATTGAATTGAAAAAAAAAATTACAATAAATTCATTTAAAAAAAAAACATTAAATTTTTATTTCAAAACTTAAAAGTGGGGCCATATTTGTGTAGTGGTCGCCCCTTAAAATGTTCTTTTAATACACTTTATCTGTAGATTGAAAAGGAGAGTCTAAATATTCATACTTGAAGTCTTTATAGACGTAGACTGTCGGACGGACAGACGGACAGGACTACATAAACTTGTCTTCGCATGCTGATGAAGAATATACATATATACATAATGGTCTCTACCACTTCTCAATCTGCCTGTTAAATAGATTTCCACATAATTAATATTCCCTTCTAGCTTATGGTACCGGGTATAAAAAATAGAAATTTGTTTTTGTATAATTAATACATTGTGGCAATAAATTTGCGAGATTAATTTTAATCAATTTTTTTTTTTATTTTCGATTTGTATTTATACATACATACATATATATGTTATTTCTTGCATGCATATCTATATACATATGAATACATACGAAAACAATCCAAAAATAATAAAAGTGTATAAGAGTATAAGAGTATAACAAATTTATGTTAACGCTGTGTAACAGTAATGGCAGCTTAACAGTAACAGCATCTTAACAGTAACAGCCATTAGTATGACGCATTAGGAAAAATAACTAATTTTGCACACTCTGATATTTGCGATGTTATATCTCCGCTCACGGAATTTTCACAGAAAAGTATAATATATCAAAATTTGAGCAATCGCGCGAAATTTTATCTCCAAAATATGAGCACGAAAATTTGGTTTCATTTTTCGGCAAAATCGCAAAATGTACTTCTCAAAAATTATTTTGACCTATAAGTAGGTTTTTTTAAGTAGATATTGTACAGCACCATGTTAGCATTAATTTTAAGGTATTCAAAAGACCTCTTCAACGAACTATTACACGTTGAAAAATATTAAGCTGTTTGACCACAGTAACCAATTGAAATTAAAGATTTTTTTGAGCTTTTCCCGCCAAAATTTGCCATTTTGAAAAAAGTTGTAGAACAAAAGTTTCTTAGTCTTTTGTGTACTAAAATCCTTTATCAATAAAATTTTGGTTTTCTAAAGGATTCAAACAAACAAACAAACACACAAACAAACTATTTCATTAACTCGTCAAAAATTTCCAAAATTCATAACTTTTTGTGATCATGGGCTCGTTGGACTCGTCTCGGCGTCAAGAACAAATAAAGAATAGTTTGAGGTGATAGCCCCCCACGAGCCCCAATAACGCTAAGGGTAGGTATTTTTCAACCCCCTATACTTCGGACTGGGGTGATCCGATTTTATATGTTTTAACATTTTCTGAAAGTATGTTTCAAGACCTTTTTAATGGAGTGTAACACGTTTCGATCGGACTTACCAGTAAAAACTTCGATATTGCGCGTATAATATAGTGCTCGTGCTGCAGCCACACTGAGGTGGTCTCTTGCGTGAATTACCATCCACAGTGACACGCAGTTGGATTTGGTTTTCGTTGATAGTTTTTGGACCGGTACCTTAAATAGAGTACCTCCTATTTCTTCACCCGAAGACCCCTATCATCCAACCCTCGATATTAGTGTTGCAATTTGTGATCCGGTAAAACATAATATTCCTTTAATGCCGAAAAGATTATTTAAACGTGCAAACTATTCTGTTCTTAACCATCAATTTTTAAATATAAATTGGCTGCCGGTTTACACCGCCACCAATATCAATACATCTTTAGATTTATTTAACAAGCTTCTTTATAATGTCTTTGAACATTTTGTTCCGTCTGCAGTTATCAGTGAAATGTCAAATAAGTCGCCTTGGAAGTCAAAATCACTTCAATATAAAAGAAATAAGAAAAACCGACTTTTTAAAAAATTCAAAGTCTCGGGAAAGGCTTCGGACTACTTAAGTACTTAAAAGTAAGCCTATTACGGAGTACTCTTGCTTCGCAGTACATAGAGCAATAAACCTACTAAGCAAGAAAGAAGTGGCCGACAAATTACTAAATGCAAAACAGCTCCCAGGTATTTGCGAAATTTCGTGTAAATTGCATGACTCGCTTAATTCCGTCAAAGGCACAATTTACGCGCCATACCTTAACAACGTATCTTCCCTCCCTGCGACTACCTTCATCAGTTACTCCGCAGTAACTTCCCTTCCCTCTGTTAACACCAACAATACAATCCCATCAAGACAATCTTCCGCTAATGCACGCCCTGCAGCAAAAACAACTCAAGTACCTGTCACAGACCAACGAATGCACACATCATCATCCGAACCTCTCACCTCGCCTTCGACCTCCGTTCCGTTATCGAATGTTACCAATAAATCAAAACAAATATTAAAAACACACAAATTTGAAAACATTTTGAAAACTGATCTAACCAATAATACAACAAAAAATTATCTCTTAACTAATTACAACAACAAAAAAGAACTTATTTCTAGCGATAATACGGATGATTCAATGGAAGAGCTTGATTCGTAATCAAACCTCTACCATTCTCTTCTGTATACATATAACCTTCCCTTTCTTCACACCAATGGCTCTTAAAATTCTTCAGTGGAATATCAATGGATTTATAAATAATTACCAAGAACTGGTACTCTTAATTAATGAACTAAATCCAGATATATGTATACAAGAAACACACTTTCCTTGTCAATATAAAAATATTATCTATCCAAAACCATTTATTGGATATTTTAAAAATCTCAGTAATTGTTCCACTGCCAAACAAGGGATTGGCTTTCTCGTTAAACGTCACATTCCGCATAAATATATTTCAATAAAGTCGAACGTCTTATGTGATGCAATAATGCTAGAACTAGGCACTAAAATCACAATTATAAATTTTACGGATAACGATTTGCTCTCGTACATAACCAACATGAACACTCCACTAATCATGGCGGGGGACTTTAACGCATGGAGTACTCTATGGGGTTCGGTTAACACAATCTCTCGGGGTAAGAAAGTTGAGAGCATCATCGAGAAGGCCAACCTTGTCCTTTTGAACGATGGATCCGCAACTCATTTTTCTTCACATAGGTCTTTTACGTCTCGATCTTATCGACGGATTTTGAAAAATTGCGTGGGGATGCATGCTGTACTAAGTCAGCTAGAGCTTTGGGGGTGGGTCCGAGGGTCTTTAACCTGGTAAAGGCCTTCATGACTCGGCGCTCATTCAGAGTCCGAGTTGGCAATTGTTTTTCAAATGCTTTTCCGCTTCATAATGGCATCCCACAAGGTTCACCCCAATCCGTAGTATTATTCATGATAGCTTTTGAAAAACTTTTTTTTTTTTTTTTTTTATTATCTTAAGTGAATGTCGATCAGTTTACTTAAAAACTATAATACATTTGTATGTTAAAAAATAGTGACATTAAGGCATTTAGCTTAGAATATTTACATTAACAGAACAAAAAAATAAGGCTTAATGCCTATTTTGTACATCATTTTGATGAAATCTTTGGAGCCGTCTACGACATGTATTAACGACCAGAGCCGCTGCTAAATGATTAACATGAGAAGCCAGTCGATCATTATATCTGCTGCTGTGGAAGTTCAACTGTTCCATGACTGTTGGTATTTTCAAATCTCGATGTAAAACTTTATGGAGCATCTGTTACTTTACGCAGAACCTTGTTTTGAAGTACTTGTACACGGTTTATATTTGTGGCAGCAGCAGTGCCCCATAATTGTATTCCATACATCCAGGTAGGCATAATGATTGATTTGTATATAAGCAGTTTATTTTCGAGGCTGAGTTTACTACTTGGGCGAAGTAACCAGTTTAACTTTTTGAGTTTAGCGTAGCAAACTGCTTTGGTTTTTTGAATATGCTTACGCCAGGTGCCACGTCTTTCAAAGTTAAAACCTAAGTAGCATACATGATCAACATAAGGTATTACCAAATTGTTGAGCAAAACGGGCGGGCAATTCCCTTGCCTCAATGAAAAAGTATAGTGACTAGACTTTTCGCTATTAACTTTTATATTCCAGCGATTTGCCCAACGTTGAAAATCTACAAAATAGTTTTGAATGTTAGTGGAAGCTTCGTGTGGATAGTTTGAGTTTGCAAGTATGGCCGCATCGTCAGCATATGTAGCCAGAAGCATGTTCTCATTTACTGGAACTGTCATATCAGCAGTATACAAAGTATAAAGGACATTACCAAGCACACTTCCTTGTGGTAACCCAAGCAGCAATGCGGCGGATCCCTGAGCGCTCATCTTTCACCTCGACTGTGAAGGCACGGTTAAGCAAATACGACTTCAAAAGGAGGAATTGCGATGTAGGCAAAATAGATTTAATTTTGAAGAGAAGGCCTTCAATCCAGACTATCAAAAGCTTGCTGTACATCAAGAAAAACAGCACAGCTATATTGCTTATTCTCATAGGTCGTAAGAATATGTTGGAAAACTCTGTGCACTTGTTCAGGGGTCCCATGGTGATGCCTAAAGCCGAACTGATGATCACGAATGGCACTCTGGACGTCCAAAGCAGGTAACATTCTACCAAGAAAAATTCTTTCAAATATTTTTGAGAAAGTCTGTAGTAAACTAATTGGTCTATAAGACGCAACAAGTTTTTCTGGTTTGCCTGGTTTAGGTATCATTATAATTACAGCGCACTTCCATTGAGATGGGAAGTGGTGGATGCGAATCATGGTATTGAAGAGTAGTACCAAAAACATTATTGCTTTATCAGGAAGCGCCTTTGCCACTCTGCCATCAATTCCGTCATACCCCGGGGCTTTCTTTTTCTTAAGCATTTTAATCTGCAGACGAACCTCTTGCGGAGAGAGGCTTGATAGACTGCATATTTGTGCAGCTCTCTTCCAGAAAATTAGCGGAGTCTCGCACATCATCTAATTCAGCTAGATCGAAAGGTGTAAAGCGTCCTTCGAGTTCAGCGGAAAATGCCTCAGCTTTCTCTTTAAAAACTTGATAGTATTGTACTAGTTCATAAGAATATTAACCCTTCCATTTATGCAGATGATGCTATAGTTTATACAAAAGTTAAAGATTTAAATATTGTATCAGAGACGTTCCTCAAAATCTTAGACACTGTGCAACTCTTAGAAAAAACATAGAAACTAGGTTAAATATTGTAAAATTTTTAAGTTCCAAATTTTCAAACATACATATAACTTCATTAATAAATATAACTATTAAAGAAGCTAATTCTTTCTAAAATTGACTATGGATTGCCTATTTATGGATGGAGTTCAGAGGCAAATGTTAAAAAAGTACAGGTTCCATATCACACAGCAGTTCGACATTGCATCAATGCATTTCCGACATCACCAACTCTCTGCATACATCGATCATTAACAATTCCAGCTATTCTGCCATAATACCATTCTTTGCTATTTTTCTTAATAATAACTAAATCACCTATTTTCAATTTTGTTTTGAATCAGTTCTTCTGATATGGTATTTCTTTTTAGCAATTGTTCCGATACTGGTAACTTTGTTTTCAACAGTCTACCAAAGAATAATTCAGATGGTAAAAAATTAAGACTTGCAACTGGGGTTGTATTATATTCCAATATTCTATACTGAAATTTATCAATTTCTCTAGTCTCATAACAGCGCTTTAAAATATTCTTAGCAATCGCCACTCCGTTTTCTGCTAGACCATTGCT
This sequence comes from Leucophenga montana, assembly GCA_035044765.1. Classification (NCBI taxonomy): domain Eukaryota; kingdom Metazoa; phylum Arthropoda; class Insecta; order Diptera; family Drosophilidae; genus Leucophenga; species Leucophenga montana. The sequence goes on along the minus strand of JAWNNQ010001114.1, from coordinate 14,771 downwards.
TTGTAAATATCTTGGGCTTGAATATTTAATACGTATATGAAAGTCCTTTGCAAACTTTTCAAAATCACTTGAGTTAAACGGAGTGTTTGTTAAATATACTACAAAACACTTCAATAATATGCTTTGATGTTTTATTATTAAGATTTGTAGTCATTAGATAATTTGAATATGCATCAATAATTGCAATATAATCAAGATTTGAATTTTCAAATAGATCCATTGAATCAAATTGAATAGGATATTTTGGACTTTGCTCCTGCACCAACGGTTCCTTCTGATTATTTCTCTTAAATTTCTCACAAACACTGCATGATTCTATTACCTCTTTAATTCGTTTTGTCATTCCCGGCCAGTAATACAACTTTCTAGCCCTTGCAAGTGTTTTTTTCTATTCCCATGTGAGGTGCATCTATACAAATTCGCAAATCTCCATCTGTCTTTCCAACTATTTGCAAATTATTTACCCAGTCCGTTGGATAAGACACAGGGGTATTGATTCCATCACACATCATGGTTTCCAGTTTACCTTTTAGCTTTTTACAAATAGAGTTAGGAAATCGCTTCCTATAATGTATAATTGGTTTAGCATTTTCCTTTATATGAATAGTAATTTTTCCTAATCCTTCAAACACATCAATGTTTTGACGCAATAATTCTTCCGGTAACTTGATTTAATCAATGTTACAGCATTTCACCAACCCGAATTCCTTGCAAGTCTCTCGTCCAGTATCGCTTCTAAATCATTACTCACAGCTACAAACACAGCTTCTTTAATCAAATTCATTTTCTTTTCATTTAACTTCAATTTAACAAAACCATAAACTTTAACCTTATTATTACTATAATCATACAGATATGTATCTTGTTTATTCTTAATTTTAATTTTGAGTTTCTTAACCAATTTTAATGGAACACAGTTCACTCTGCACCCGTATCAACTTTAAACTTAATAATCTCCTTTCCAACTAGGTATGACTTTGTCCATCTTTCATTTCCTGATCCTACTGAATTTATTTTAAAATTACAATTTAGTGTACTAAGTTTAATTTTAGTTTCAGTATTTTTACTAGTTAATTTACCTTTTATTCCGATTAAAATTTTTAACATCCCGTTTACGACACATCCGAAGAAAATATCCCTTTTTTCCACAACGGCAGACGAACTCCTTCGCTGGACAATTATTCTTGTGCTCTTGACTCCAATTACCACAACAGTTGAAGCAGAATCTACGATGAATCATGTCTACTGCCTCCACAGCATTCTCCCTCGGCGACGACATAACAGCATCCACTTTGACCTTCGATTCCAAAATATCCTTGTAGATATTTGCTGCCTCGAAAATCTCACAAATTTCGATTACTTTATTTAACACCTCCTGCCCATCAAGTAGTTTTAATTGTAGTCTTTTATCCCAGACTCCAGTGATAATTCGATCATGCAGAATTCTGTCTTCATACAGCGAACCACAAGCACATTAAATTAACATCGATGAAGCTGAATTTTTAGTTTAGTCTCAAATTCTTTTATAGACTCATCTTTCTCTTGCATCATATTATTAAGTTATATAACTCCATCGATGAGTTTATTTTCGGCAAACAATATGCATCAAATTTTTCTAACACTTCTACTAGTGTTCTTTGTGCTTGTACATTAACCACAAATTGCTGTTGCTGTCCTCCTCCCACCAACTATTGACTGATTACTGTGCCAAGCTATGAATAGGGAATAATGTGTGTTTTGTGGGTTGCAATCATATACACCATAAAATCTCTTTTCCAGTTGTTCCAGTCCAACGCCAAATTTGCACAGTCCAACTCTCTCAACTCTGCATCCTTCCGCAATTTTGTAATTTATTTTCTTCCGTTTAATAAAAATATTTGCAATACGTTATTGCACTACACTATTATGCACAACTTTACTCTTTTACTTCTGACACCATATAATAACTCCAGTATTTTATAAGTTTATAAAATATAGTTTATTTATTAATTAAGGTATTACGTACTTCGCCTCTTTATTTCATTATGACGTCAACTACTTATGTGCTAACTGCTTCGACTTAACGTAGCAGTGGCATTCACAATAATGTCTTACATCTACTTAAACTACATATATTATAGCCATGTTACACATGTTATATTAACAACCTCAATCTCCACATCTCCGGACTTCACAGCCAGACAATCTCCAAGAATAAATCTTGTCGACCAACAGAAGAAGAACGATGAATGTCAGACCTTCTCTACTGACTGCGAACCACGTCTCACGTGATCTCATACGTCGTCTCATTAGTAAAATGCTAATTTATTAATTAAAGCATATAAAATGATTTATTGTTTAAATGTAGAAATTGTTTCAATGTCAGAAATTGTACACTTATCTGCAACTATGAGACTATATTTACAAAATGTATTTTAGAAGCATATATAGTCAAATCACCAGTTCTGTGATTTTCACTTCGCTAGAAAATGAGGTATGTATGAATTGGAGTTGAAATAATATTCAAGCGAAAGCGATTCCTGTGGCACCCGTGATATATTTGGCTGTATTCAGAGTATGTATAAAAAACCGTTAGTGAGAGAGAAAAGGGAAACAGTGCGTTAGGAATTATGACTATTATTCTTTGTCAATTCGAAATTTCCAGAAAGAAATGATTCTTACCAATACTGGGCCTGCCAACTTAACCTGACTTATCAGACAACACTATAAATTTGACATCCATTTTCAAATCGGCTTATAAGAACTCGCATTAGCTTGAAATTTTTATCGTATCGCAGTAAAAAGTTTGTTAAATTATAGTTGTTATCGAACAGCTTGAGACTTAGTTTCGATTAATGATATTTGATCGCCCAATATGACTTTCCCCGTGAGGTTTTTTTCAAGTTCAATATTTATGTCAACAATCTGAGGATCTTGGAAGAGTGGAAGATCAATATCCAATGTAAAAATAGCCACTATATAAAATAATAGAAAGTGCCAAATAAAATCCGTTTGGCCACCTAGTGAAAAATCGTTAAAACATGGCCTGCAGTAGAGTCAACAATTTGCGTGCCTCTACCATGGACTTATCAAGTCGAAATATAGATTTGCACAAGGCAGTTTATACAGTTGATCATGCCATATTTTTTCAAGACCTGGATTCCAGCTCACCATCTGACAAAACAAATCTTGCTATTAAACTATTTAATAGTAGGATGGCATACGTGGTGTTCAGAGGGGTGACGGCGGGCAGAGTATCGAAACGTAAAAATTTGTGTGCTGCCCTCTTCAACCGTAGTTGGCAGAGATGCCTCTACCTCCGCCCTTTATAAGATTGGCGACCTTTGCGATTGATTATATCCTCGGGCGTGAACTTTGATGAAATTTTTGCGAGAATCAATATCAATTTGTTAAATTTCTAAGCCTCAAACTCTCAACAAGTCGCCAGCTTCCTTCTTCATCTCCTGCAAGGAACTGCATATGCTGCTTAATTTGGCTGTGGCGAATATGCATGTTTGAACAATTTTTATACTATTCACACAGAGTTTCAATAGTAGTATCAGTTTGTCCGAAAGTTTATAACGCGTCGTACCTGTATTCTTGATCAGCTCAACTAGACCAGTCGATCTAGCCGTGTCCGTCGGTATGTTGCACATTTTTTGGGGACTAATTTGTATGGTATCCAGTTGAAAATTTGCACATACACTTTTTATTGCAGTTTAATAGAGTATCAAGATTGATCCGCCATGCCCACTTTTTGGGGTACCCCCATACCAACCCACAGTCCACTTTTGACTTTTTGTATGAAAAACTTTTTTATTGTAGTCAATTGATATGGTAGCTTATAGTGGACAGGCGATTCACATATTCATTAATGGATGGGACCCGCACACTTTCTGGGGTAGCCCCCGTACAAACTCAGTGCAATTTTTTGAGGTACCCCCATTTAAATACTCCCCACGTTTATGTTTTACAATATGATTTAAAATGTCGTGTGAATAGTATTAGAGTTTCGGTTCAGCCGGTTCAGTAGTCAATATTAGGTTGAATTTCGATGTGGCGCCTTTTTATTAACAGCCGCTTAACATATATAGACTATGGGCGTATCGCGACCACTTTTTGGGGTAGCTTCCATTCAAACACACCGCACATTTTTGTGTTTTTGTATGAAAACTTATTTATATAAATCATGAAATTCGATTTGATGGCTTTTAATAGACAGCCGCTTCATATACATATAAAAATGGGCATGTCCCACCCACCTTTTAAGGTAGCACTATATAAACCCACCGCTCACTTATATGCATTTGTATGAAAAACGTCAATAGAAACGTAAAATTCGATATGGTGGTATCTTATACTTACATAGATGATCGCTTTATACACATGTACTAGTGGGCTGTGCACGCAAACCCTATATTTATATTTTACATTACGATTATTAGAGATTCGGTTCAGCCGAAGTAAATATTTTTTCTTGTTTTATTTGAATTACATATTGATAATAACAATTAATTATTGTGCAAATAAATATTGTTGCAAATCAATTTACTAATTTTTTTTTTCTTTTAGGATGAAATCGGCTTAAAGGAATGGTCTTCATCTTTAAGATCAGCTCATAAGGTATCTCAAGACCTTTTAGGGTCGATGGCCAAAAAAGCGGGCAAAATTTATGGAAGTGAACGAGATGCGAGTAAATCGATGTATATAATAAGCGGGAATAATTCAGTATCAAAATCTAATGGATCTAACTAGATAGTATTAGATATGTTTGCGATATATTAAAATAACGTGATCATAATTCCTACCAAATACAGTGTTTATATGTTGTACAACAATGTCTTATTTCGGTATACATGAGTAAAGCACTACACTCGGATTTATCCTGGGTCAATTTTAGAAACAATTGTTGTAACTCTTCCGAAGTGTTTGCAAAAGTTTTTAAATTGTTATTTTTTGCTTTATTTTTTGGTATTTTTACAACAAAAAAAATGAACAGTCTTGAGGGCTAAAATTTATTTTCAAAATTTTCTCGCGTAAAATCCCGAATTTTTTTTAATTTAAAAATACCGTATACAGGGTGCGTTGTTTCGTGGTCACATATGAAAACTTGCATTAAAATTTACATATTTTGGAATTTTGACACTGATATAACGGCTCTTGACATTTTCTGTGTGGATATCTTAAAGAAAGAGTGTATGCGAATCGGCCAGAGACACTAGAGCAGCTTAAGGACATTTGCCGAGAAATTGTTGCTATTCCCAGTGAAATATTGGAAAAAGTGATGGAAAACACCGAAAAAAGATAAAATCTTTGCGTGGCGACTAAGGGTGAACATTTACCCGATGTCATCTTCCACATATGACCAAACGAATTGTACAGTACCATTTTTTATAGTATTAATAAAGGTAATTCTTAATAAAGTATACTTATATGCAATTTCCACATAACATTCCACTCAGCATTCTCATTTTAAACAATGTTGTTTTGATATTTCTATAGGAAAAAGTATAAAAATAAGGACAAGGCAATAAGGATAAGACAAAACAACATTTACCACTGAGGAAGCCTCGGATACAACTCCTCTTTGATGACAAAACCCGCTAACAATTTAAAGATTTACGGATATGCACCTGGTATATCCTATCCCACTATTTGGCAGGTGCATTTATCCAACTGGTTGATGCCCTCAAAAATTCGAGGCTGACATCAGCGCAATATAGGAAATGCAATGGATAGGACAGGGCTGCTCAAAACAGGCATCCTATGACATCTATTATAGTTACCATGTGAGGAAGTACAAACTTGGACGTGGTATCGTGGTTAGTAAGAAAATACACGGTCTTGTCTCCAGTTTCGTATCTGCTAGGGTATTGAAGTGAAGTTTGAAACTTTAATCAAAAGATCAAGCGTCTGAATGAAATGTTAAGCGTATCTATCGGCAAGGACAATAATGGAAGTCTGGTTACTCATCCACAGTAATCACTGTGAGGAGATACCGCCGATAGAACCACCAATTGATGATGACTCTCTTCTAGAGCCATCGGACTATAACGTGGTCGACTCAGTAATGAAAAAGCTGAAAAATAATAAAGGGGCAGGCTCCGATGAGCTTCCAACTGAGTTATTCAAGACCGGAGAATGCATGCCCAACGTTTGGAATCTCAATGTTCTTTATCCTATCTTCAAGAAAGGAGACCCTGCTGTCTCCGCAATACTATATACTATAATATAAAATACATACTATATACTAAATGATATATACTATACTATGTGCTATATACTATACTATTGATTGGATTTTCTGTGAGCAATTACATTATACAACGTCACCCAGATCACTAACTTAATGTAAATGTGCAGCAGAAGGATAATTAAGTTAAATAACAATAAAACGATGGCCGGAAAGGTACGTAGAAGCGGAAAATAGAGACAGCACAAATTCTGGGTTAATCCTTGGTGCAAAGTCCGGCAATAAATATATAAGTTTTACAGTTTTTGGTGATTTATACGCCAGCTAAGAAAAACACATATTACCAAAAAGAAGAACGCGGAACTATTGTATACACTTATAAGATATAAGCATTTATAAGATATTTACACCGGAGAAACGTAGAGTAATCGAGCAATTCCAAAAGAAGTGGAATTGAGTAAACTTCAGCGTAGTGGTAGGGGAGGGGACGATAATATCTTTTCACAAAGCAAAAAAAAAATAAGTTTGTATCGAATCCTTTTTTAATTAAATTGATAAGAATTAAAATTAAGAATTATTAAAGTAATAAAATATTTAAAATGAAGAGTTTATTTTATTGAATATTTTTTAAGCATATTTTTGGTGCAGTTCTGTAGCTTTTCCGCAAATTCCGCATACATTTCATAATTTTGCAGATCCGGTTGTGATGGTCCATGGAGACAATGGCTTTTGTTGTCCTAAAATTTTATCGAACATACTGGTCAGCATCTCTGACTGTCACTACAACAATCCGAATTGAATGATTTTATTGAAAATATTGAACTTCACTTCTCATGCAATTGAAAAGAGTCACTTGAAAGTGATCTGATGAGAGGATATTAACAGTTACTGCTAAACTGCAAGAGATTAGTATTAATTGAGCATTCTGCCGATCTGCACCGCTATTAAAATAAAACTACGTCTTAATCGAATAAATGTTAACTAAATCTATAAACTAAATTAAAGCATCTTACTAAACTCAAATAAACTAAACAAATTAAACTACCGCTGAAATAAATATTAATTTAACTATAAATAAAAAATCTAAAATTCATTATTTAATAAAAGCTCATACATTAAAATAGTGCCGAAACCCGGGAATAATAAAAATAAAAGAAAATAAAACCTTTATCAAAGTAAATCGTGTTAATATTTGTAAAATAATTGTCATAGGTTTAAAGATTTAGTAATTGCGAACTAAAATTATTAACTTTGTGAGCTGCATACAATTAAATTGCAATTATTGTTGTTTGTGTAGAAAATTAAAACAGTACAACACAGTTTTAAAGCCAACCACAACTCGTAATACAGTATATCTGTTCTTGAAGAAATTGCAACAACAATAATAATTTACTGCAATTGCCGACGGACAATTGGTCTTGCTGCAGTGGTGGCAAACAATATTAAACATTTTAAAAAAACTGCTAACTACAGTCGTGGAGATTTGTATTGTACTTAACTAAAACGCAAATATGATTAATGACATAGCATTTTCAGTAGAAAACCAGCGTCAAGCAGTAAAACATTTGCTAAAAATGGAAATCAACTTTAATTCTAAACAATTGAGCGAAAGAAAACGTGGGTATGTGCAAGGAGTTTTAGATGAAAGAAACAATTACTACAAGGAATTTAAAGACAGTCATGAGAAAATAATTGAACTGGTGCGCCAAAATTCCATACCGCAAGAGGAGGTGCCGTACCTAGATGAAGACGGGTTTTATAATTTTCAAATTCCATATTTGTCATTTAAAGGCAAATTACTGGATCTGCTTGCAGACTTGAAATTGCCGAATTCACCAAACTTTCATAGTAATTTTCAGCACATACATCCACATCTTCAAGGAATGAAAGTATAGCTGCCGACATACGTCTTCCAAAGATAGAGCTTCCGATTTTCAACGGTGACTACCTGGAGTGGACTGGCTATAAGGATATGTTTGAGTCATTAGTTCATAATAATCTAGTTTTATCCAATATTCAAAAGTTTTTTTATTTAAAGTGCTCTTGTTCTGGGACTCCTTTAGACAAAATCAACGAGTTTCCTGCTACTGATGCCAGCTATACCTTAGCTTGGGAAGCACTAAATCGTCGATATCATAACAAACGTAAAATTGTCGATAGCGCGTTCAACAAACTCTTCGCTATACCTGTCTCGCGTGGCACTTTTAACTGCATCAAATCAATTTTGGATACTATACGCAACTGCTTAGCTCAAATTCAAACCCTTAACGTTGAAACCATATACATTACTGTTATCATATACATTACTACTACAAAACTGGATATCCAAACTAGAAAGGAGTGGGAGCAGTCTCTTCAAGGATCGACAGAACTTCCTAAAATGAAGGAGCTTTACACTTTTCTTGAAACTACGTTCCGCACCCTAGAATGCGTTCATGAGCAACAGTTGGCTACAATACGGGCTCCTCTACGCTTGTCTACGTCTGCACTTGGTTCTGGAAGGCATGTTCAGCGTAACGTACATTTAGCAACAACAAATGACTCTAACTGCCCTTGCTGCGATAAACGTCATTTATTGTATAAATGTTTTAAATTCGCCTTGTTGAATTCATTTGCAAAACGAAATTTAATAAGATCTAAACGCATTTGCCGCAACTGCTTATCACCTGGGCATTTTGCTGTTGACGTTCATCTTCCTACGCGCTGTTAGGTTTGTGAGCAGGACCATCATACCATTTTCACAACAAGTATTGTGACGGCAACAACTTACGAGTAGCAAAAGGTAATTCTGCTACTACCAATTATCATCCAGCAATTGAAGAAAATATTACTTCATCGCCGCACTCTAATTTAATCTGTAATCTAAGCACACATCAAACTTTGGTTTGGCCACAGGTGTTATTGGCTACGATACAAGTCACTGTTAACACGGACTTTGGTACTTTTCATTTAAAAGCCCTGCTTATTAAAGTAATAAAATATTTAAAATGAAGAGTTTATTTTATTGAATATTTTTTAAACCTATTTTTGGTGCAGTTCTGTAGCTTTTCCGCAAATTCCGCATACATTTCATAATTTTGCAGATCCGGTTGTGATGGTCCATGGAGACAATGGCTTTTGTTGTCCTAAAATTTTATCGAACATACTGGTCAGCATCTCTGACTGTCACTACAACAATCCGAATTGAATGATTTTATTGAAAATATTGAACTTCACTTCTCATGCAATTGAAAAGAGTCACTTGAAGGTGATCTGATGAGAGGATATTAACAGTTACTGCTAAACTGCAAGAGATTAGTATTAATTGAGCATTCTGCCGATCTGCACCGCTATTAAAATAAAACTACGTCTTAATCGAATAAATGTTAACTAAATCTATAAACTAAATTAAAGCATCTTACTAAACTCAAATAAACTAAACAAATTAAACTACCGCTGAAATAAATATTAATTTAACTATAAATAAAAAATCTAAAATTCATTATTTAATAAAAGCTCATACATTAAAATAGTGCCGAAACCCGGGAATAATAAAAATAAAAGAAAATAAAACCTTTATCAAAGTAAATCGTGTTAATATTTGTAAAATAATTGTCATAGGTTTAAAGATTTAGTAATTGCGAACTAAAATTATTAACTTTGTGAGCTGCATACAATTAAATTGCAATTATTGTTGTTTGTGTAGAAAATTAAAACAGTACAACACAGTTTTAAAGCCAACCACAACTCGTAATACGGTATATCTGTTCTTGAAGAAATTGCAACAACAATAATAATTTACTGCAATTGCCGACGGACAATTGGTCTTGCTGCAGTGGTGGCAAACAATATTAAACATTTTAAAAAAACTGCTAACTACAGTCGTGGAGATTTGTATTGTACTTAACTAAAACGCAAATATGATTAATGACATAGCATTTTCAGTAGAAAACCAGCGTCAAGCAGTAAAACATTTGCTAAAAATGGAAATCAACTTTAATTCTAAACAATTGAGCGAAAGAAAACGTGGGTATGTGCAAGGAGTTTTAGATGAAAGAAACAATTACTACAAGGAATTTAAAGACAGTCATGAGAAAATAATTGAACTGGTGCGCCAAAATTCCATACCGCAAGAGGAGGTGCCGTACCTAGATGAAGACGGGTTTTATAATTTTCAAATTCCATATTTGTCATTTAAAGGCAAATTACTGGATCTGCTTGCAGACTTGAAATTGCCGAATTCACCAAACTTTCATAGTAATTTTCAGCACATACATCCACATCTTCAAGGAATGAAAGTATAGCTGCCGACATACGTCTTCCAAAGATAGAGCTTCCGATTTTCAACGGTGACTACCTGGAGTGGACTGGCTATAAGGATATGTTTGAGTCATTAGTTCATAATAATCTAGTTTTATCCAATATTCAAAAGTTTTTTTATTTAAAGTGCTCTTGTTCTGGGACTCCTTTAGACAAAATCAACGAGTTTCCTGCTACTGATGCCAGCTATACCTTAGCTTGGGAAGCACTAAATCGTCGATATCATAACAAACGTAAAATTGTCGATAGCGCGTTCAACAAACTCTTCGCTATACCTGTCTCGCGTGGCACTTTTAACTGCATCAAATCAATTTTGGATACTATACGCAACTGCTTAGCTCAAATTCAAACCCTTAACGTTGAAACCATATACATTACTGTTATCATATACATTACTACTACAAAACTGGATATCCAAACTAGAAAGGAGTGGGAGCAGTCTCTTCAAGGATCGACAGAACTTCCTAAAATGAAGGAGCTTTACACTTTTCTTGAAACTACGTTCCGCACCCTAGAATGCGTTCATGAGCAACAGTTGGCTACAATACGGGCTCCTCTACGCTTGTCTACGTCTGCACTTGGTTCTGGAAGGCATGTTCAGCGTAACGTACATTTAGCAACAACAAATGACTCTAACTGCCCTTGCTGCGATAAACGTCATTTATTGTATAAATGTTTTAAATTCGCCTTGTTGAATTCATTTGCAAAACGAAATTTAATAAGATCTAAACGCATTTGCCGCAACTGCTTATCACCTGGGCATTTTGCTGTTGACGTTCATCTTCCTACGCGCTGTTAGGTTTGTGAGCAGGACCATCATACCATTTTCACAACAAGTATTGTGACGGCAACAACTTACGAGTAGCAAAAGGTAATTCTGCTACTACCAATTATCATCCAGCAATTGAAGAAAATATTACTTCATCGCCGCACTCTAATTTAATCTGTAATCTAAGCACACATCAAACTTTGGTTTGGCCACAGGTGTTATTGGCTACGATACAAGTCACTGTTAACACGGACTTTGGTACTTTTCATTTAAAAGCCCTGCTTATTAAAGTAATAAAATATTTAAAATGAAGAGTTTATTTTATTGAATATTTTTTAAACCTATTTTTGGTGCAGTTCTGTAGCTTTTCCGCAAATTCCGCATACATTTCATAATTTTGCAGATCCGGTTGTGATGGTCCATGGAGACAATGGCTTTTGTTGTCCTAAAATTTTATCGAACATACTGGTCAGCATCTCTGACTGTCACTACAACAATCCGAATTGAATGATTTTATTGAAAATATTGAACTTCACTTCTCATGCAATTGAAAAGAGTCACTTGAAAGTGATCTGATGAGAGGATATTAACAGTTACTGCTAAACTGCAAGAGATTAGTATTAATTGAGCATTCTGCCGATCTGCACCGCTATTAAAATAAAACTACGTCTTAATCGAATAAATGTTAACTAAATCTATAAACTAAATTAAAGCATCTTACTAAACTCAAATAAACTAAACAAATTAAACTACCGCTGAAATAAATATTAATTTAACTATAAATAAAAAATCTAAAATTCATTATTTAATAAAAGCTCATACATTAAAATAGTGCCGAAACCCGGGAATAATAAAAATAAAAGAAAATAAAACCTTTATCAAAGTAAATCGTGTTAATATTTGTAAAATAATTGTCATAGGTTTAAAGATTTAGTAATTGCGAACTAAAATTATTAACTTTGTGAGCTGCATACAATTAAATTGCAATTATTGTTGTTTGTGTAGAAAATTAAAACAGTACAACACAGTTTTAAAGCCAACCACAACTCGTAATACAGTATATCTGTTCTTGAAGAAATTGCAACAACAATAATAATTTACTGCAATTGCCGACGGACAATTGGTCTTGCTGCAGTGGTGGCAAACAATATTAAACATTTTAAAAAAACTGCTAACTACAGTCGTGGAGATTTGTATTGTACTTAACTAAAACGCAAATATGATTAATGACATAGCATTTTCAGTAGAAAACCAGCGTCAAGCAGTAAAACATTTGCTAAAAATGGAAATCAACTTTAATTCTAAACAATTGAGCGAAAGAAAACGTGGGTATGTGCAAGGAGTTTTAGATGAAAGAAACAATTACTACAAGGAATTTAAAGACAGTCATGAGAAAATAATTGAACTGGTGCGCCAAAATTCCATACCGCAAGAGGAGGTGCCGTACCTAGATGAAGACGGGTTTTATAATTTTCAAATTCCATATTTGTCATTTAAAGGCAAATTACTGGATCTGCTTGCAGACTTGAAATTGCCGAATTCACCAAACTTTCATAGTAATTTTCAGCACATACATCCACATCTTCAAGGAATGAAAGTATAGCTGCCGACATACGTCTTCCAAAGATAGAGCTTCCGATTTTCAACGGTGACTACCTGGAGTGGACTGGCTATAAGGATATGTTTGAGTCATTAGTTCATAATAATCTAGTTTTATCCAATATTCAAAAGTTTTTTTATTTAAAGTGCTCTTGTTCTGGGACTCCTTTAGACAAAATCAACGAGTTTCCTGCTACTGATGCCAGCTATACCTTAGCTTGGGAAGCACTAAATCGTCGATATCATAACAAACGTAAAATTGTCGATAGCGCGTTCAACAAACTCTTCGCTATACCTGTCTCGCGTGGCACTTTTAACTGCATCAAATCAATTTTGGATACTATACGCAACTGCTTAGCTCAAATTCAAACCCTTAACGTTGAAACCATATACATTACTGTTATCATATACATTACTACTACAAAACTGGATATCCAAACTAGAAAGGAGTGGGAGCAGTCTCTTCAAGGATCGACAGAACTTCCTAAAATGAAGGAGCTTTACACTTTTCTTGAAACTACGTTCCGCACCCTAGAATGCGTTCATGAGCAACAGTTGGCTACAATACGGGCTCCTCTACGCTTGTCTACGTCTGCACTTGGTTCTGGAAGGCATGTTCAGCGTAACGTACATTTAGCAACAACAAATGACTCTAACTGCCCTTGCTGCGATAAACGTCATTTATTGTATAAATGTTTTAAATTCGCCTTGTTGAATTCATTTGCAAAACGAAATTTAATAAGATCTAAACGCATTTGCCGCAACTGCTTATCACCTGGGCATTTTGCTGTTGACGTTCATCTTCCTACGCGCTGTTAGGTTTGTGAGCAGGACCATCATACCATTTTCACAACAAGTATTGTGACGGCAACAACTTACGAGTAGCAAAAGGTAATTCTGCTACTACCAATTATCATCCAGCAATTGAAGAAAATATTACTTCATCGCCGCACTCTAATTTAATCTGTAATCTAAGCACACATCAAACTTTGGTTTGGCCACAGGTGTTATTGGCTACGATACAAGTCACTGTTAACACGGACTTTGGTACTTTTCATTTAAAAGCCCTGCTTATTAAAGTAATAAAATATTTAAAATGAAGAGTTTATTTTATTGAATATTTTTTAAGCATATTTTTGGTGCAGTTCTGTAGCTTTTCCGCAAATTCCGCATACATTTCATAATTTTGCAGATCCGGTTGTGATGGTCCATGGAGACAATGGCTTTTGTTGTCCTAAAATTTTATCGAACATACTGGTCAGCATCTCTGACTGTCACTACAACAATCCGAATTGAATGATTTTATTGAAAATATTGAACTTCACTTCTCATGCAATTGAAAAGAGTCACTTGAAAGTGATCTGATGAGAGGATATTAACAGTTACTGCTAAACTGCAAGAGATTAGTATTAATTGAGCATTCTGCCGATCTGCACCGCTATTAAAATAAAACTACGTCTTAATCGAATAAATGTTAACTAAATCTATAAACTAAATTAAAGCATCTTACTAAACTCAAATAAACTAAACAAATTAAACCACCGCTGAAATAAATATTAATTTAACTATAAATAAAAAATCTAAAATTCATTATTTAATAAAAGCTCATACATTAAAATAGTGCCGAAACCCGGGAATAATAAAAATAAAAGAAAATAAAACCTTTATCAAAGTAAATCGTGTTAATATTTGTAAAATAATTGTCATAGGTTTAAAGATTTAGTAATTGCGAACTAAAATTATTAACTTTGTGAGCTGCATACAATTAAATTGCAATTATTGTTGTTTGTGTAGAAAATTAAAACAGTACAACACAGTTTTAAAGCCAACCACAACTCGTAATACAGTATATCTGTTCTTGAAGAAATTGCAACAACAATAATAATTTACTGCAATTGCCGACGGACAATTGGTCTTGCTGCAGTGGTGGCA
>JAWNNQ010001112.1:0-53470 GCA_035044765.1 Leucophenga montana | reverse complement strand
AATTCCGTAAGAGATGTTGACGATACGGTTGAATGGTTATGCCGGAAAATTCATGAAGCAGCAGACATGGCAACTTCTTTAAAAATATTAAACAAACCATTTTCATACCGCAACTACTCGATATATTCTAGAGAAATTCGTGAGCTTGTTAATGAGAAAAAAATGCTTCGACGTATCTGGCAACAATTTCGCTACCCGGCAGATTAGAACGCATTAAAAAAGAGACTGTTTGACTTGAAAAACGATGCGATTGAAGACTTCCTGATTAATGCTGAGCCTAATGGACCTGAATGCGATTTATGGAGAGCTACAAAATATTTAAAACGTCCAGCTCGACGTTTAATTCCCATTAAAACTTCTAATGGGGATTGGTGTCACAGCAATCAAGAAAAAGCTGACTCATTCGCTGCACACCTTCAGGAACAATTTACACCATTCGCGATTTGCAGTAGTGCACACGAAGCAGAGGTATAAAGAGTGGTCAAAGCACCTTGCTGTGACAATGTTCCGATAACTCATGCCAGTTTGGAAGAGCTTACAAATGAAATAAAACTTCTGGTAAGGAACAAGTCTTCTGGATACGACGGAATCGACATAACAACAATCAAAGCACTTCCCGATAATTGTCTACAACTAATAGTGGAAATATTTAACGTATGCTTCAGGCTTGGCCACTTCCCTAGCCAGTGGAAGTGCGCAGAGGTAATTCTAATTCCAAAGCCTGGAAAACTAACTTCAGGAAGTCCTACATACTGGCCGACTGACCCAAATCGTCACCCGGATATAATAGATATCGCCATCTGCCGTGGAATAGATATACGAAGGATAACAATTAAAGACTTCCACGAGTTATTTTCCGACCACTCTGCAATTGTCATCGAAATCAATGTTCCAGTCGATCTTGATACTGTCTGAAGAAATCTTCTTAGCAAGAACTCAGAATTGTCTCTATTCCGATGCTGGTTAGATGGTAAAGTAGACCCTAATATAGAAATGAATTCCGTAAGAGATGTTGACGATACGGTTGAATGGTTATGCCGGAAAATTCATGAAGCAGCAGACATGGCAACTTCTTTAAAAATATTAAACAAACCATTTTCATACCGCAACTACTCGATATATTCTAGAGAAATTCGTGAGCTTGTTAATGAGAAAAAAATGCTTCGACGTATCTGGCAACAATTTCACTACCCGGCAGATTAGAACGCATTAAAAAAGAGACTGTTTGACTTGAAAAACGATGCGATTGAAGACTTCCTGATTAATGCTGAGCCTAATGGACCTGAATGCGATTTATGGAGAGCTACAAAATATTTAAAACGTCCAGCTCGACGTTTAATTCCCATTAAAACTCCTAATGGGGATTGGTGTCACAGCAATCAAGAAAAAGCTGACTCATTCGCTGCACACCTTCAGGAACAATTTACACCATTCGCGATTTGCAGTAGTGCACACGAAGCAGAGGTATAAAGAGTGGTCAAAGCACCTTGCTGTGACAATGTTCCGATAACTCATGCCAGTTTGGAAGAGCTTACAAATGAAATAAAACTTCTGGTAAGGAACAAGTCTTCTGGATACGACGGAATCGACATAACAACAATCAAAGCACTTCCCGATAATTGTCTACAACTAATAGTGGAAATATTTAACGTATGCTTCAGGCTTGGCCACTTCCCTAGCCAGTGGAAGTGCGCAGAGGTAATTCTAATTCCAAAGCCTGGAAAACTAACTTCAGGAAGTCCTACATACTGGCCGACTGACCCAAATCGTCACCCGGATATAATAGATATCGCCATCTGCCGTGGAATCGATAGACGAAGGATAACAATTAAAGACTTCTACGAGTTATTTTCCGACCACTCTGCAATTGTCATCGAAATCAATGTTCCAGTCGATCTTGATACTGTCAGAAGAAATCTTCTTAGCAAGAACTGAGAATTGTCTCTATTCCGATGCTGGTTAGATGGTAAAGTAGTCCCTAATATAGAAATGAATTCCGTAAGAGATGTTGACGATACGGTTGAATGGTTATGCCGGAAAATTCATGAAGCAGCAGACATGGCAACTCCTTTAAAAATATTAAACAAACCATCTTCATACCGCAACTACTTGATATATTCTAGAGAAATTCGTGAGCTTGTTAATGAGCTTGTTAAAACTTCTGGTAAGGAACAAGTCTTCTGGATACGACGGTTTCGACATAGCAACAATCAAAGCACTTCCCGATAATTGTCTACAACTAATAGTGGAAATATTTAACGTATGCTTCAGGCTTGGCCACTTCCCTAGCCAGTGGAAGTGCGCAGAGGTAATTCTAATTCCAAAACCTGGAAAACCTGAGGACGAATTATCATCCTATCGCCCTATCGGTCTGCTGGCGGTACTCTCAAAAATATTCGAAAGAATATTTCTTCGTAGAGTACTACCGACACTAGAAAGCGATATTCTCCCCGACCATCAATTCGGGTTTCGACGAAGGCATGGAACTCCAGAGAAAGTTCACAGAATCGTTGAAGTCATTCAAAATTCTTTTGAAGAGAAACAGTTCTGTTCGGCCGTATTCCTTGATGTGAAACAAGCCTTTGATCGCGTATGGCACAAGGGGTTGTTATACAAAATAAAAACGACATTATGTTATGCACAGAATTCCGCTTTCTTCGATCATATTTACAGGGCAGAAGCTTCTACGTGGGACACGAAAACGCCACATCTGAGTTAAAAAGCATACAGGCAGGAGTGCCCCAAGGAAGCGAGCTGGGCCCATTGCTTTACACTATATACACAGCTGACATGCCCGACTCTACCTGCAATGAAGTAACTATAGCGACATATGCTGACGATACAGCAATTCTTGCTACAGCTTCCAGTGCTAAAGCAGCAACTCAATTGCTTCAAAACCAACTGAACAAAACCCAAGACTGGTGAACATGTGGAATATCGCAGTAAACGCAGCCAAGTCCGTTCATGGTTTATGCGCACTTCGACATAAGGGTAACGATCGGGCCCGCTTTAATGGCGTGGTGGCGGATGTATTGGCTATTAGGCCAAAAATCAAAGCTTAGTCCGGACAACAAAGTCAGACTATACAAAGCCATACTTAAACCGGTCTGGACTTACGGCATCCAGCTATGGGGTGTGGCAGCTGCATCAAACATCGAAATACTTCAACGGTATCAAAACATCACCCTTAGGAAAATCACTCGAGCTCCGTGGTATATACGCAATGACAATATTCATAACGATCTTCAGATGCCAAGTATAGCTGAAGAAATCAAGAGACATAGCTCCAGATACATAGAAAAACTTGATCAGCACTGTAATATTCTGTCTATCAAGTTAAGAAAAGCAATTTGGCAAAAAAATGGAAGTTTCAAGAGAAGGTTTTCGTGATATAGAGGCATCTTTGCACATTAGTTCCACTTCAATACATTCGATTTTGCATGAACACTTAGCTGTAAAAAAAATTTATATATATATATATATATATATATATATATATATATATATATATATATATATATATATATATATATATATATATATATATATATATATATATATATATATATGAATGAGTTATTTTCCGACCACTCTGCAATTGTCATCGAAATCAATGTTCCAGTCGATCTTGACACTGTCAGAAGAAATCTTCTTAGCAAGAACTCAGAATTGTCTCTATTCCGATGATGGTTAGATGGTAAAGTAGACCCTAATATAGAAATGAATTCCGTAAGAGATGTTGACGATACGGTTGAATGGTTATGCCGGAAAATTCATGAAGCAGCAGACATGGCAACTCCTTTAAAAATATTAAACAAACCATCTTCATACCGCAACTACTCGATATATTCTAGAGAAATTCGTGTGCTTGTTAATGAGAAAAAAATGCTTCGAAGTATCTGGCAACAATTTCACTACCCGGCAGACTAGAACGCATTAAAGAAGTGACTGTTTGACTTGAAAAACGATGCGATTGAAGACTTCCTGATTAATGCTGAGCCTAGTGGACCTGAATGCGATTTATGGAGAGCTACAAAATATTTAAAACGTCCAGCTCGACGTTTAATTCCCATTAAAACTCCTAATGGGGATTGGTGTCACAGCAATCAAGAAAAAGCTGACTCATTCGCTGCACACCTTCAGGAACAATTTACACCATTCGCGATTTGCAGTAGTGCACACGAAGCAGAGGTAGAAAGAGTGGTCAAAGCACCTTGCTGTGACAATGTTCCGATAACTCATGCCAGTTTGGAAGAGCTTACAAATGAAATAAAACTTCTGGTAGTGCGCAGAGGTAATTCTAATTCCAAAGCCTGGAAAACTAACTTCAGGAAGTCCTACATACTGGCCGACTGACCCAAATCGTCACCCGGATATAATAGATGTCGCCATCTGCCGTGGAATCGATATACGAAGGATAACAATTAAAGACTTCCACGAGTTATTTTCCGACCACTCTGCAATTGTCATCGAAATCAATGTTCCAGTCGATCTTGATACTGTCAGAAGAAATCTTCTTAGCAAGAACTCAGAATTGTCTCTATTCCGATGATGGTTAGATGGTAAAGTAGACCCTAATATAGAAATGAATTCCGCACGAGATGTTGACGATACGGTTGATTGGTTATGCCGGAAAATACATGAAGCAGCAGATATGGCAACTCCTTTAAAAATATTAAACAAACCATCTTCATACCGCAACTACTCGATATATTCTAGAGAAATTCGTGAGCTTGTTAATGAGAAAAAAATGCTTCGACGTATCTGGCAACAATTTCACTACCCGGCAGATTAGAACGCATTAAAAAAGAGACTGTTTGACTTGAAAAACGATGCAATTGAAGACTTCCTGATTAATGCTGAGCCTAATGGACCTGAATGCGATTTATGGAGACCTACAAAATATTTAAAACGTCCAGCTCGACGTTTAATTCCCATTAAAACTCCTAATGGGGATTGGTGTCACTGCAATCAAGAAAAAGCTGACTCATTCGCTGCACACCTTCAGGAACAATTTACACCATTCGCGATTTGCAGTAGTGCACACGAAGCAGAGGTATAAAGAGTGGTCAAAGCACCTTGCTGTGACAATGTTCCGATAACTCATGCCAGTTTGGAAGAGCTTACAAATGAAATAAAACTTCTGGTAAGGAACAAGTCTTCTGGATACGACGGAATCGACATAACAACAATCAAAGCACTTCCCGATAATTGTCTACAACTAATAGTGGAAATATTTAACGTATGCTTCAGGCTTGGCCACTTCCCTAGCCAGTGGAAGTGCGCAGAGGTAATTCTAATTCCAAAGCCTGGAAAACTAACTTCAGGAAGTCCTACATACTGGCCGACTGACCCAAATCGTCACCCGGATATAATAGATATCGCCATCTGCCGTGGAATCGATATACGAAGGATAACAATTAAAGACTTCCACGAGTTATTTTCCGACCACTCTGCAATTGTCATCGAAATCAATGTTCCAGTCGATCTTGATACTGTCAGAAGAAATCTTCTTAGCAAGAACTCAGAATTGTCTCTATTCCGATGCTGGTTAGATGGTAAAGTAGACCCTAATATAGAAATGAATTCCGTAAGAGATGTTGACGATACGGTTGAATGGTTATGCCGGAAAATTCATGAAGCAGCAGACATGGCAACTCCTTTAAAAATATTGAACAAACCATCTTCATACCGCAACTACTCGATATATTCTAGAGAAATTCGTGAGCTTGTTAATGAGAAAAAAATGCTTCGACGTATCTGGCAACAATTTCACTACCCTGCAGATTAGAACGCATTAAAAAAGAGACTGTTTGACTTGAAAAACGATGCGATTGAAGACTTCTTGATTAATGCTGAGCCTAATGGACCTGAATGCGATTTATGGAGAGCTAGAAAATATTTAAAACGTCCAGCTCGACGTTTAATTCCCATTAAAACTCCTAATGGGGATTGGTGTTACAGCAATCAAGAAAAAGCTGACTCATTCGCTGCACACCTTCAGGAACAATTTACACCATTCGCGATTTGCAGTAGTGCACACGAAGCAGAGGTAGAAAGAGTGGTCAAAGCAGAATCGTTGAAGTCATTCAAAATTCTTTTGAAGAGAAACAGTTCTGTTCGGCCGTATTCCTTGATGTGAAACAAGCCTTTGATCGCGTATGGCACAAGGGGTTGTTATACAAAATAAAAATGACATTAAGTTATGCACAGAATTCCGTTTTCTTCGATCATATTTACAGGGCAGAAGCTTCTACGTGGGACTCGAAAACGCCACATCTGAGTTAAAAAGCATACAGGCTGGAGTGCCACAAGGAAGCGTGCTAGGCCCATTGCTTTACACCATATACACAGCTGACATGCCCGACTCTACCTGCAATGAAGTAACTATAGCGACATATGCTGACGATACAGCAATTCTTGCTACAGCTTCCAGTGCTAAATCAGCAACTCAATTGCTTCACTTCGACATAAGGGTAACGATCGGGCCCGCTTTAATGGCGTGGTGGCGGATGTATTGGCTATTAGGCCAAAAATCAAAGCTTAGTCTGGACAACAAAGTCAGACTATACAAAGCCATACTTAAGCCGGTCTGGACTTACGGCATCCAGCTATGGGGTGTGGCAGCTGTATCAAACATCGAAATACTTCAACGGTATCAAAACATCACCCTTAGGAAAATCACTCGAGCTCCGTGGTATATACGCAATGACAATATTCATAACGATCTTCAGATGCCAAGTATAGCTGAAGAAATCAAGAGACATAGCACCAGATACATAGAAAAACTTGATCAGCACTGTAATATTCTGTCTATCAAGTTAAGAAAAGCAATTTGGCAAAAAAATGGAAATTTCAAGAGAAGGTTTCCGTGATATAAAGGCATCCTTGCACATTAGTTCCACTTCAATACATTCGATTTTGCATGAACACTTAGCCATAATTTATCAATCGCTCAAAAAAAGGCTCGCGTCGATTGGTCTAAGGAAATTATTAAAAAGTTCGACCGTGCCTTCAAAAGACGTGTATAAAATCGTGACAAGTGACAATCATGGATATATGCGCATGAGCTGGAAACAAAACAACAATCGACCGTGTGGGTTGTTCGTGGAAGAAGCACAGCAAAGCAAATGATCGGCTGTTTCTTCGGACGAATGGGTAATGTTGCCACCCATTCCGCTTGAACAACGTAGGACGGTCAATTCTGAGTGGTACACGACCATTTGTTTGCCGGTAGTCTTCGGAGAAATTCGTAAAATCAACCGCCAAAGATGAATCATTGTCCATCATGATAATGCGAGCTCTCACACATCTCGTCAAACAAGTGCATTTTTGAGTGCATCGAATTAATGACGCATCCTCCGTATAGTGTTGATTTGGCACCCAATGACTTCTTCTTGTTCCCGAGTATCAAAGGTAAACTGCATGGTCAACGATTTACGAGCGCCGAAGAAGCAGTTGAAGCGTTCAATAACCATGTTTTGGAGGTGTGTCAAGAGGAATGGAAAAACTGCTATGACAAATGGTTTAAACGAATGCAAAAGTGTATTGATCATCAAGGGGAATATTTTGAAAAACAATAAAGCCATTTTCATTTAAAAATGTTTGTTATTATTTGCTATTCTCAAAATATAAATAGTATCCCTCGTATATATAGTACCTAGAATGTTGCGGCGATTCAAAAAATAGTGGGTGGGGGTAGGAGGGCCAAAAATACTTAACGTCCTATTCTCATATGTAGTATGTATAATCGTATATTGTATTAGGGTTAAGCATGAATATTGTACTAGGGTTAATATAACCGATAAAATGGTAACCGATCGAGAATGATCAGAACGGGTAAAGATGCTAACCGATCGAGAATAAATAATAATAAAGCTCTCTTCAATGTAACAGCAGTGCAACTCTAAAGTGACAAGCTAATAGCTCTTCATATAAGCTCTTCATATAGTAGATTATTTAACTCATCTGCGATTTTGGGTGAAGAGCTTGAGCAAGAGACATTGGACAATCACCTATAATGTCATTTCAGGCACCTAAACTTCTAAAGCCTCCGCAAATTTTTGCTGATGGTATTTAAAATGTTAATGGACTTCGTTGTTCCATTAATTCGAAGTTAATCTCGATACATTTGCCGACAATCTTGCTAAAGTATTGCCCACCTATGGTAGTAAACCACAATTCTTACGTTTGCTCACCAAAGATCTACAAAAAAGGGCTAAGATCCGAATGCATTCAATGATACGCTGTACTATGAAGTGTACGACAAAGTTGTACGCAATGAGATACGTTTCTAGAGCAAGACTACTCAGCGCTTGCAGATTTATCAGACTTTTTTCCCTGAAGGTGTTGTTATCAGTAGTTGCATTTTTTGTTAATTAATTTTTAAGCGAGAAAATTGTGTGAATTAGTATATAGGTTTCTTTTTATGTACCTACACTATATGGAATTTTGTTGGTTGAGTTGCATTCCAGACAATATTTTCCATAATTTAGATTTATAAATCTTCTATTTATACGAAATTCTATCACTTCGCTTAAACGACTGTTCGATTGTAGGCTGCTTATCTATCTACACTCTTTTCTAAGACTTTTTATACGAAATTGACAATTACAATAGGTACATACAATACAAAGTACATTCGCCTGTATATTAGCTTGGTTCTTAAATTTAGTGCGACCGTTTTATAAATAATTATATTGTAGATAATTGTAGACACCACCGGAAACTTACCTTATAAAGACTGGTGGTCCCAATACAATGCGAATTATGGCCTATTTTTCTGAACCATATCGCTCAATTAACGCGTTTTTCGAGAAGAGCAAGTTGCCATTTCACTCAAACTAACTAAAACATGAACGTGTTTACCGGGTTGTCTACTGCTCAACTAGTGCTAATGACGTTATTCCGAATTCAGATACTTTACGTCATAAAGTTCGCAATGTGCACAATCCAAAGAACTGTATTAGTGGAGTTCCAATGATAGAATTGGAGCCGCGAGGTTAAATAACTCTGTCAGAAAATTGCGAAGTTGATCCTTCTCGCCATCGTGACAAGATATTATTCAGAATTTAGACACTGTCGGTCATAAACTCCAATGAATATATTCTTTATAAAATTGGACCCGCGCACTAATAATAAGGAGGTCTTCGAGGTTAAATCGCTCTGTCATAAACTACTAGGTTTGACCCTCCTCGCCGTTGGTTGGGCCTACAGCACACATACAACTATTGTACGAAACAATTTAGATGAGTAAAGTATGGAAAGAATAACTTTACAGACAAATGAGATCTCAACATCTCCTTTTAAGTGTGCTTTTGTGTGGTGACACAATATTTGTAATACAGCAAATTACTAAGGTTGTGATGTTTACCAGCACTTGCTGGTTCACCGTATATATATAGCACCTCAGCCGAAGGAACGCACTGTCGTTTTTGCTCAGCCTATAGTTAAGTCATAGTTCCCCCTCTCCACAGCTTGGTACGTGCCCTTCTTCTCAATATGCGGACGCTTCCAGAGTTTTCCTTCATTAATTACCAGTTCAACAACAACAAAGTTTGACACAATTTTTAAATAGCTCGACATATTAGCTGACTTGAATAAACAAATGATTAACATGCAACCGCAAAAGATCAACATGCACGCATATGCTATCTCCCATAGAAGCCACATTCCATTAAAAAAAATTATTTCTAAACTACGTATGGAATGCAGAAATTTCGTCGACCTGTTTAGTTATTACAGATGACGCAGAACTAAACTGCGACCATATAGCTTTAATCTTTGAAGTTCTCCGTTCTTGGGTGGTAAGCCTAAGCTCCAATGAATATATAATATCTATATATATAAAAATGTTAAGTTGGTTTGTATATGCGTCAAAAACTCAAAATGTTCTGCACCGATTGAGCTCAAATTTTAGCACGATATATAACCCGCATCAAAGACGGTTTTTACAGTTTTTTTTTTATTTCTGTATTTATAGGCCGAAAGCAACTTTCATATGATTTTTCTTCCAAATTGTTTTTTTTTTATTTTATTTTGTAAAATTTATATTCACAGTTTGGTCTTTTTAAATGGCAGTGTTTTTAATTAAATCATCTCAAAGCGTTAAACAACTTAACTTTAAAGGAGGTAGGGGAGGGGCAGGGGAAGTAGTGGATATTTGTTCTGCTATTCGGGGCGGAGGCGAATTCAACAAATCAGAGATCATCATCCTCCAAGAGTTAATTTGGTCGTACAGGGCATGAGAAAGGGGGCAGGGAGAAGTTGGCGAGAGGGGAAGGTAGGTAGGGTGAAGGTAGGTAGGGGAAGGAGAGGTAGGGGAAGGGTGGTAGAGGGAAGGAGAGGTAGTGGAAAGGGCAGCAACGCGCCGGGTTACTTTTAAAAAGAAAAAGAAGTAGAGGAATGGGAATGGGAGAAGGGAAAGGGGTAGAAGAGGAGCAGGGGAATTAGAATGGGTGGGTGGTATTAAGGGATCATAGGGAAGGAGGGGTGAAGGCAAAGCAACGCCCTGGATTCCATTTAAGATAGTGGGATGAAATGTTGTATACATGTTAATGGGATCGAAGGGGGGTGGTAAAGTTAGGATAGTTTGGGAAGCGGGCAGGGGAATGGTGAGCAGCGTAGAGGGTGGAAGGGACAGAAGAAGAGGATAATTGAAGGTAGAGTAAAGGGGCATTGGGAAGATGTGGCAGGGAGAAGGTGGGGCGGTGGGAAAGGAGTGATAGGGGTAGGGAGAGTCAAGGGGAAGGGCAGCAACGCGTCCAGTACCAGCTAGTATATATATATTCATTTTGTGATGATGTTATATTGTGCCGATGATTCAAGAGATCGTAATAGATCTCTTGAACTCTTAAATTAAAGTGTAAGAGTGGTACTAAATGATGTAACTGGAGATACAGACCACAAAAATATTTTGCACCCTGTATATAACCTCAAAAGTAGGAAAAAACGCAGTTTTTCGGGTACATAACTTCAAATATCGCAAAATCCTGACGTGATGTGCCAATTCTGATTCGGATTCTACGCAGAAAATTACTTCGGAAATGACCCTTAACTTTCAAACAACTAAACCATGTTGACCTGTGTTATTCACTCCGAGCTCTTTGTTCTATCTACAATAAGTTTTCTCCCTATTTTTCTTATAACTCTACCTTACACTATGTAAAAACCTCTGTACTGACAGACAAATCACTATTCCATAAATTTGTAAATTTCATTTAGCAACTTCTATTTTCTTTATTTTTGTAATTGCGCCCGCTTGGACCACTGCCCAGGCTGTGAGTAGGGGAACTGTCGGTCAACCTGCTAGTTTAAAGTTAGTTTAGTTTATGTATAAACTTAAATTTTTATATTGTATTAAGCGACTGTTTTATATATGTAGTTGCAAATTTAAATAAATAAATGTTACGTGGAAAGAAGTTTGCCGGATCCGCTAGAAATTTTATAAATTAGTATGTTTGTAACGCCCTAAAGGAAGCATCGGAGATCGCATAAAGTATATATATTCATGATCAGCAAAAGAACACGAGTCGATCTAGCCATGTCCGTTTATCTGTGCGTTATTATCCACCCTGTTCCCTCAATCTTTCGAAATATTGGTTTGAAAATTTGAGACTTTTTATTTCCAGACGCAACTCAAGTTCAAATATGACAGCGATCCAATAGAAGGTATAGCTAAAACACAAAAAGTATTTATTAATGTTAAAATAATAATTGTTTTTAAAAAAGATGAATCCAATTGATAATATTGTATAAATTCCAAATTTGAGGACTTGAAAGCTCGATCCATCCAAATTTTGTTTTAATTTTAATAATTCTAATTCTTTCTAACTATGCACAGCAAAAAAAAATCTATCCCATCTACAAAAATGCGAAATTCATGCCAAACACTAATTTGAATAAATTTTATTATATTCAAATTATATATCTTTAAATATCCATTTAAAATTGAAGCAAAAATTATTAAAACTTCAGGAGGTGTAGCAGGCCCCATAAAGAATATATATTCATGATCAGCATCGAAATTTGAGTCGATCTATCCATACCCGTCTGTCCGTCCTTCTGGTTGTATGAGACAACAGATTTCATGAACTAAAAGAGCTAGAAATAAAGACCACTGATAAATTGGCGGTGTCGAAATGCAATCGTTTAAGTGAAATATTTAATTGTTTAAGGTACAAATGGGGACGTAATGGGAGATAACATCTAATATACGTTTATATGAAAGACTCACTGAAAAATGGGCGGTGCCACACCCTTGAAGTAAAATGCTTAAAGGGTATAGCCAGATATATCAGCTCTCAATCTCGAACAGTTTCCGAGTTATTCAAAAAAACATTCTTTTCGATTTTATTATTTTTTTACCATTCACACATTGTGTGAAATGGTATTATCAGTTTGTCTGAACGTTTGTAACGCATTAAAGGAGGCATCGTAGACCCCATAAAGTATATGTATTCTTGATCACCTCGACGAGACGAATCGATCTAGCCATGTCCGTCTATATGTTGTTGCTCATTTTTTGGGAACCAATTTTAATGCTATCGAGTTCAAATTTTGCACAGACACTTATTTTTATTGCAGTTTAATAGAGAGTCAAGATTGACCCGCCACGCCCACTTTTTGGGGTAGCCCCCTTACAAACCCAGCGCCCACTTTTGACTTTTCGCATGAAAAACTTTTTTATTGTAGTCAATATCAACTTAATAATTGATATGGTAACTTCTAGTGGAGAAATGCTTGACATATACATTAATGGGTGGGACCCATTGCCCACTATTTGTGGTAGCCCCCAGACAAACCACTGCCGACTTTTGAGTTTTTGTATGAAAACTTGTTTATTAAAGTCGATTTTTGTTTGAAATGCAATGTGGTGCCTTTTTATGGTTAGCCGCTTTACATACATAGACTAACGGTTGTGGCCCGCCCACTTTTTAGGGTAGCCCCCATACAAACATACGGGACACTTTTGTGAGTTTGTATGCAAAACTTCTTTATTAAAGTCAATATATGGTTGAAATTCAATATGGTGCCTTTTTATAGACAGCCGCTTAACATACATGGACTAATGGGCGTGCCCCCCACTTTTTGGGGTAGCCCCCATACAAACCAACCATGCAATTTTGTGTTTTTTATGAAATTCTTCATTTAAATTAATATTAGCTTGAAATTTGATTTGGTGGATTTTAGTTGAAAACCGCATTATATACATTTACAAATGGGCGTTTCCCGCCCACTTTTTGATGTAGTCCCGTATAAACCTACAATTCACTTTTATGCATTTGTATGGAAAACGTCAATATCAACTTGAAATTCGATACGGCGGCATCTTACACATCTACTACTTCTCTTCATACACATCAACTAATGGGCGTGTCCTTCTCACTTTTTAGCCCCTATTTAAACCCCCACTTTTATGCTTTACAAAACGATTAAAAATCTCGTGTGGATGGTATTAGATCTTCGGTTCAACCGAAGTTAAAGTTTTTCCTTGTTTTTTTTTTTTAAAGGCATGAAAAAATATTATTGTTATTTTCAAATGAACAGCCGATTTTTAGCGAAATAAATAAAATGTAAATCTTTTTCGTCTAAGCCTTTTAACGCTTTTTTGAAAAGTGTCACTCACCAAATTTTGAGAGAAAATGTCTTTTATACTCCTTTATACTCAGGAATTTTTTAAATTTTTTGAAGTGAAACAAATTAAAAATTAATTTTTTTTATAATCTTATATTTTTAATTTAATGTTGATTTATTTTGAAATTTTTTTTTTTTTTTACATATGTAGGTCGAAAAGACTGTAGTCTTCTTCACTTTCTTCATTTACTACAAATTTAACCTCTATAGTTTTTCTAATTGTCGTAATTTGCATTTCATGAGCTAAATGCAAATTACGACATTGAGGATATTTATATTGAGACTATTTTTATTTTTCACAATTAAATAACGTTGCAGAGTTATTGTTATTATTGTTTCTGTCATCATCATATGGGATTACACTTTGTCGTTAAATAGTGTTGCTGTTAATTATTTCCATTAAAGTATGTGAAGTAGTTGTCTATTTTTATATATTTCTGCATTTTTAATACATACTTTAAATCATGATTTCAGAATGAATTCTGAGCAAAACAGTTGGCTATAAAAAAATAATTACGACAACTGATGAGGCTAATATTGCGACAGAAAAAATTTTAAAAAGAGTCTTAATCAATGATACTCTCTGTAATAAATGTCGAGTAATTTTAACAAGACCAACCAAAAATATGAAAGCTGATGATTCATCTGCAAAACAAGTAAGTACCGAGAGTCAGCCAATTATCACTCAATCGTCTTTAACTACTGTGTCGTCTGTAACTTCCTCCATTTGTTTTTGAAGACAAAATGAAAGCAGAAGCATGGCAATATCAAACAAAAGTTTAAGCTTTTAGATCAAAATCTGGACAATAAATTACTTCCTAAAACTAGTTTCTTTTGTCGAATTGCTTGTTTTTTACATAATGAATTTGGTACAAGACTTGATTCTGATCTTGATCTTTCTCAGAAAATTATTGCCGCCATGAATTCGAAAAAAGAACAAGATAATACTCTAGCTTCGTCGTTGGACAAGACGAAAAATTCCATTTAAAATAATGGCTTCAGATCAACTGACTTATTTTCCAGAGTTAACGGAACAACTCAAAATTTTTTATACGGGATCGTATCTAATGTCTCACGCTGTATCGTATTTAACTGAGATGATGAATGAAGACGGAACAATCACACTCCATTATGTAAAAATCACAAATAACATTATAAAAGTTGAAGTGAAATCTCGACATATTAATTCAAGAAAATATCGTTGTTTTGTTGATTATCAGCCAGATAAGAATGACATCACTGGAATTTGTCGATATTGTGCTAATGTCGGATGCTGCTCACACATTGCAGCTATCATATATTATTTGTCTTACGCTCGATATTTGGCAAAAATAGTAAGACCTGCCGAAATATTGAGTCGTATATTTATTGATGAAAAGGTTAATGTTGTAGTAAATGAGGACAGTGACGAAGACTAACTTTACTCAAAACACTCTTTACGAACTACATATGTAAAAATAAAAATTCTCAAAATAAATCAAAAAGAACACTGCGCAACAAATTATCAATATGAGCATTAAATTAAAAATATAAGATTATAAAAACAAATTACTTTTTAATTTTTTTCGTATTGTTTCACCACTTCAAAAAAATTCCTGAGTATAAAGGAGAGGAGAAAAGACATTTTCTGTCAAAATTTGGAGAGTGACACTTTTCAAAAAAAGCGTTAAAAGGATTAGACGTAAAAGATTTAAATTTTTTTATTTCGCTAAAAGTCGGCTGTTCATCTGAAAATCCTAACAAAAAAATTTTTCATGACTTTTACTCGTATAAATTAAGAAAAAAATCACCATTCGCTAATTTTCAATTTTACTATTAAAAAAATAATAAAATCGAAAAAAAATGTTTTTTTGAATCTCGGAAAATGTACGAGATTAAGAGCTGAAAATTTGACTGATTTATTTTTATTTAGTACTAAAACGATCCCCCAAGTCTAAATAAAAAAAGGCGCGAGGGCAGTTTTCCCATATATATGCCACTCTGGTTTTTTTTTTCATCTCTCTTAAAGTAATTATTATACAAGTAGTTATCACATTTTAAAAATACCCATACTCTGTTAATTCGATAATCTATTTTACCAAGTAAATATATCCCAACTTTTTCAAATGGATCTGGTTTTTTTCACCACTTTTAAAGTAATTATTATATAAGTACTTATACTATTTTAAAAATACCCATACTCTTCTAATTCGATAATCTATTTTACCCAGTAATTACATCCCAACTTTTCAAATGGATCATTTATAAAATAAGAAAATATTTATTTTCACGACTTTTGGTATTACAGATTTGTGCATCCATTTTTTTTTTTTTTGTGATTTTTTTATTGTCAATGTCATGTAAGTACTCAACTCTTCTACCATTAATTTGTAAGGCCCACAAAAACTTGAAATTTTTTGCATAAGCTGCTTTTAAGTTTGCTTATATACAAATACCCAACCATATCATAAATATGTACTTATATTTTTTAAATAATACATGATAAACTCTAATTGTACATTTGTTTTAAAGTATTTACATACATATGTAAATAAAAAGTAATTTTGTCATGCTTGTAGCACTACAAAACAATTAGTGAAAATTAAATGAAAACATATGTAAAAATTCAAACATAAAATTGGCAATTATGTTCTAAAATTTTTAGAACTTATAAAATTTCGACCGTGCTTAATTAATAGCGTTAAATATTTATACTACTCATCATTTGGAATGCTTTCTTTATTTGGCTCCTTAAGAATTTGACTCTCTTCCACTAATCCTGCTTTGTTAACCGATTGAATAAAGTTCCAGGGTTGTATATCAGCAGTTCCGTAACATTGGTACACAATGTACGTTAGTATTGTTATGATTGACGAGACACCAAAAACTGTTTGCCATTGTTCAATGGATTTCTGTCGAAAATAAATATACACAATTTATTAATTATATATTGTATGATTTCTTTCTTATATCTGCGCTCCAAACACTCAGCAACGCTTAAATGTCTTGTTAATATAGTTTAGACTACAATTACAACTTTAAGCAAAAAAAAAACGATAACTTCAGTGGAACCGAAGTTTTAATACCATTCACCACAAGTGTGGTGGGTTTGTATCAGGGCTACCGGAAATATGGGTGGGACGCGCCCATTAACATATTTGTGAAACATCCGTCCAAGTTGTCTGTAATAAATAATTGCTTCATATAAATATATAAAAATCACTGACGACTTATATGGGTGCACGTCTTCTGTGTGTGAGACGACTATTTATTTAGTGAAGCGTGTGTCTATTAGCTCGCATATCAAATATCAAGTTGATATTGACTATAATGAGAGTATTTCATACAAAACCCAAAATTTGGTTTTATCTGGGGTGCCCCTAGAAGTGGGTGGGACTTAAAACGTTCCATAAGTTATCACCAAAAAAAATTTTTTTTTAATTATTGACTGTATTTAGATATCGGATTTAACAATTGCAATTGACTAATGTCGGAAAGCTGATACAGAATATACATACTTTGTGAGATCTTCTATAGCTCCTTTAGAGCTATATAAGATTTCTGCAAGTGGAAATGGCACATAAATGTGGATGCTTTTGTGCTTAGGAGAATATTAAGACTCTACACCGGATTTCAGCAAGTGACTAATGTCGGAAAGCTGATAAAAAATATACATACATACTTTGTGGGATCTTCTATAGCTCCATTAGATCATAATATGATAATTCTAGCTTTACAGTAAGTGTGAATGGTATATAAATAATAAACTAGCGATATTAATTATTCTTTGAGAGTTTAGAACGCATTCGAGTATATGTATGTATATCTCACTTCTTGAGTAACAATAAGACCAGCTACTAAAGGCGAAAGAAATGATGCAGACATATGTATTGTCTGACAGAATGCAAGAACTGGACCAGCCAGATTTGGAGCGATATCTACAATGTTAGCCATAGCTCCAGCATAAGATGCAGTTATAAATGATACAGCTATAAACCACAGAACCAAAAGAAACGTTATATCATCTACATATCCAATCCAGTATATTAGAAGTCCAGGCACTATTTGTGATAAAGCTGTAAATATTTTACGTACGTTCGTGAGACTTAACTTTTTACAAAGAATAAGTTTATCAGCTACGTAGCAAAAAGCTACGGACGATATATATGAGCAAATAAAAGGCATTCCTGATAGAAATCCATTAGCTTGATATTCAAAACCAAGAATGTTTTTCATGAAATTTGGTCCGCTAACGATAAATATGTAATGAATCCAAATTCGTCCAAATGTTGTTATGCCAATAGCGTAGGCGGGTTTCGATTTAAATATTTGCTTCCACGGAACTCGCATGCCCAATGATTCCTTCACTTCAGCGCTAATATTGACCTCAATATATTGGAGTTCCTTCTCTCCAATTCGAGGATGTTCTTGAGGTGTATTATAGGCTAAAAAGTACCATAGGATGCACCATCCAACGCCTAAATTTCCAGTTGTATAAAATACATAACGCCAACCAAAATTATTGATGAGAAATCCACATAGTGGATAAGTTAACCCAATACCAATGCTAAATCCTTGAAAGCTTGACATGAAACGTGATCGTTCAGCAAGCGGTATCCAATAACCGACTATTGCATACATTGCGGGCCATGTTAAGCCCGAAGCAAATCCTTGGATTGATCGCAATATAATCACAGCCGAGTAGTGAATATCGGCTGCAGTTGGTATCAACAGACTGCAAAGAGCGGTAGTTAGTTGCGACAAGCCGAATACAGCCTTGGTCCCAAAGTGTTGTGTCGCAACTCCACCAACAACTTGAGAGAGCACGTACCACCAATAGAACGAACTTACAATTAGAGACGTTACAGTTGATGGCCAATCGTACTTGTCCTCGCCGGTGACAACCTGAAATAATGTGCACTATTAGGAAAAATACTTATATATATTGTTAAATTGCTTGGAAAGTAAGAATTTTAACAAGTTCGAGCGTCTCAGTCGATATTATATATTGGTAAAAATGTCTCAATACAGCAAGTTTATATTGTTGAATATTAACCCTCGTATATGTATGTACGAATTCTCATTTTTTAATTTGGAGGCGTGTCACCAACTTGACGAGTTTGGTTTTATTTAGACATTCTTTTGCAACCAAATGAGTATTCTCGATAAGTTCGTCGGATTTGTCGAACTGTGCTGTGGAATTGCTTCTACGAGAAAGTCAGCATATCAATTATACTACAATAGTTTAAAAAAAAAATTTTTTTCCTGCACTTTTTTGAGAAATTTGAACGATTGAAAAGTTATAGTTACATCTGAATAAAGTTAAAATAACATGAATTTTTAATATATATATATACTAGTTGGTACCCGGCGAGTTTCTGCCCCTCCACCCCCCTGCTACACCATTCCTTTGCCACTCCTTTTCACTGCCCCCTACGATCCCATATGGGTATGATAAAAAATTTCAAAGTCTGCGTAGGGTGCAGGGTATTTCGTAGTCGTGAACATACAACTACTCTAACTCCATTCTTTCTTATTTTGAAAACAAGAAGTTAACAGGTTTATCCTAAGCTCTAATAATATTCACACGAAATATTAAATCTTATTAAAACATATATACAATAAATGTTGCATTTTAATATAATTATTTTATTTGTTTGTGGAATGGTTTGTATGGGGGCTATCTCAAAAAGGTAAAAAATAAAATTTACATATAATAAGTCTAAAGTGGGAGTGTCTGGTCGTAACCAGAGGTCTAAAGGGCTCAATTGATTCGGATGGGACGGGCAATTGAACAAATGATTTGTATCGGGCGTTGATTGACCGCATTCAGGGCAGCAATTAGTATTGCTTATCCCAATTCTTTCCCTGTAGCACTCGAGCATAACGCTCCATCCGGATCTTAACTGTGCAAGTTTCGTCCTGGTGTTACGAGGGAGATGTTTTTCGCTCTCATTAATAGGCGGATTTCTTCCACCTAGTATAATATTGTCTCTATAAGAGCGTATGGCATGTTCAGTTGCATCTTTATGCAATTGGGCCCTTCCAGAAGTATACTCATACTCCTCTATGATGCTATCAGTGATAAAGCGATTTATAGACAGGTATAGACTGTTTGAAGTTGTGATTGGCGCTTGATGAAATAGCAATATCAACAAACGCATAAACGCAATAATATACAAAATTATTCTTAGATTGTCGTCGATTAATTCACCGAAGGCCATACGTGCTAGTATATGTGGTAGAAATGTGCTTGTGTCGCCCACTTTTTGGGTATCACTCATACAAACGCACTTTTAAAATTAAACATTTTAAAAATATTTTTCCTTGGTTGCGATATAAAACTGCTAACGGCTTAAAATTTCGTGTGAAGTGAAAGTTTGCAGACGCTACCAGAAATGTATCATTATTTTTCTCTCATTACTTTAAGAGCAAGAGATGGATTAAAATATAATTCGGTTCTATGTACTACATTTTTGAATCGTGGAATCATGTAGAGAATAATTTTGTACAATCACAGAAATAAATTGCATACATGTTGGATATTACATGTGGATGCTATATATGTATGTATATATAAATGTTAGGTATAAAGACAAGATTACCATTGGTGCAACTGTTGTTAGATTCTCGTCTTCCACAATTGCCAAATTGTCCACTTTGTATGTATGTGACGAGTTCTCTTGGGACTCTGCCATTGCGACAAGTGCAAAATTAATGTCATTTCGCATCATAAACGAGACAAGGAATCCTGACCAGGATAAAAAGTAGAGTACCAAACGAGCTGGTACTTTAGCTGCAAAATCGTGGGAACTGTTAAAAATTTGTTTACATTGATTTTAAATATTATACCTCCGATTTTATATAAGCTACACCTAGGATTAGTCTCATGCCTTTTATTCAATATTACCGCTGTAATATCTGCAGAATCATCCTCATTTGGTTTAGAATACAAAACTTTTGATGAAAATTTTTCGTTGATGTACATTGTGTCATCAATGCTTTTTAAACATGACTTGCGGAAACTATAATTTTAAGATGTTGCGACTTAAAAGTAATGAAGTTTAGTAAAAAGTGGAATGATTGAACAATACAGTTGCTAAGTGTTCTGTTGCTTAAGTATCACCGATTCAAAACAAATTCATGTTTCAAGTTTCAGGTACAACAAATTTTGATGTATGTAAGTACAATTCAACCTGAAAATAAAAACGATATAAAGAATAATAAATCATTGATACACGTGACCTAAATTTAAAATAGAGTAATGAGAGCAATGAATTCATATTAGATAAACACTTTCCACTACCTTGGTCAGCAGATCATATCAGCTTCTAACGATTCTCCCCTTATTAGAAGCCTAGATAATGACTGAAAATTTGAGAATATGTTAGTGTACAACATCGACTTTGTTATTCATAGTTAATGCAATTAAAGTGACAATTGATACAGGTCAAAGGTAGATTAAGAATTCAATCCCCTATCAGTCGCTTTCACGATGGTTTGATTGCTTACACAGCTGCTATGCTACACGCTAATAAACAATTTTTTTCACTACTCCATCGAGGTGGAGGACTAACGATAGTCTGTCGATTGCTTCAATAAAGTTTTTTAAACACTATCGAAAATGTTCATTATCGAGAGATTTCCATCACTACTTCGCTTCTAATTTTTGTGTAATAATAACTAAAAAAAAATATAAGAAAACTTACCACACTTTCAAAACGCAGGCTGACAAGTTTCGTAATAATGATATTGGAACGATTGGTATTTTGAAACAAAGAAATTGTAAATAAAATATAAAGTTTTCAGCATGCAGATTGTTAAAGTCTCTATCCCTGAAATGTGTTACTACCGACCAATATTTGGAAAAAATAAGAGATGTGATTTGGTACATATGTAAAGGGAAATAATGTCAGATGAATGATTTTTTTAACATATGTTAAAAGCAATGAGAAAAGGTACATTGAAAAAGTTCGGCTGATTTTTTACTGAAATGTCAAAAGAATTCTCAGAAAATCGACTGGCTGAGTGCGCAAGTCAAGGTATAATTGTTTATAAAAGTAAGCGCGACTTGCAAACTAAAACTAACATAACTGAGATTCAGGATAATTCTTCGTCAAAAGGGTACGAGTTACATATCTTCCAAAAACACAGACTAACCTCATACAATTAGATGATATCCTTAAGAAATACACTTCTAAATAAACAACAAAACAACGAACGCTGTAGATTTCGACCCCATTAACAAGTAAAAAGATGTAGGTTTTTGTTCAAGCTGCTTTCGTTTAGCATTATGTGTTTTACCATGTCAAACCTTTCTTTAACCATGTGCCAAGCTATTTTACAAACTCGGCTTGTTGTTGTTGTAACAGCTTCGTGTGAGCTGTACCAGGAAATTATATATACACAATTTATTATATATGAAATGAATGTAGTAGTGCAAATCAATTTATGAATGTAAGAGAAAGACAGACCGAAATGCAACCTCAGGTGTCAAGGTCTGGGAAAATAGCAACATCCTCTGCTCGTAACCAGAGGTCTAAAGGGCTCAATTGTGTCGGATGGGACGGGCAATTGAACAAATGAATAGTATCATGCGGTGATTGACCGCATTCAGGGCAGCAATTAGTATTGCTTATCCCAATTCTTTCCCTGTAGCACTCGAGCATAACGCTCCATCTGAATCTTAACTGTGCAAGTTCCGTCCTGGTGCTACGAGGGAGATGTTTTTCGCTCTCATTAATAGGCGGAGGTCTTCCACCTAATATAATATTGTCCCTATAAGAGCGTATGGCATGTTCAGTTGCATCTTTATGCAACTTTATGGAAAGCCTGGCCTAATATTAGGAAACCTGCCAGCAGGAATATGCCTCTTTGCAGCCTTGGTGATCGCGTCTCTAAGAATTCTTTCACCTATCTTAACATCATTGGGAGGCAAAAGACCGCTGATTGATTGATCAATACAACGTGTAAACTCAGTCCAGTCAGCCCTATTGTAGTTTACAAAGACTCGACGATCCGATTCAAAAAAATCTTCCGGACGAGTAATGCTAATCACAATAGGGATATGGTCCGAGCCCAACGCTATATCAATCGACCACTCAGAGTATGGAATAAGCGATTCACTGACGACAGTTAAATCAGGGGAGCTGGATGTGGTAGTACTCATCCTGGTTGATCGTACAAAAAGGAGATCGTACAAAAAGGAGAGCTGTCTATCCGTCCGCTATACTAATACCCCTAAGGTCATTACCTAACTCCGAGAACCACATCTCATGGCGTGCATTGAAATCACCGAGAATAACTCTATGATCCCCTTGCAGGACATGTCTCAAAATCGGATTATACCCAGGGTCGCAGCTGTTGACTGGTGGAAGATATAAGTTCACAAACTCAATCTTGACATCTCCGGACTTCACAGCCAGACATTGTGTCTCCAGAAATGAATTCTGTTGACCAACAGAAGGCAGTGAAAAGGTCTGAAATTCACCGTTCGATTAACGATGAATGCCAGTCCTCCTCCACTATTCCTGTCTCTGTCCTGCCTGACTATATTAAAGTCAGCAACAGATGCCAGCCGACATGAGTCTGTGAGCTTGGTCTCTTGCACTGCTGCAATTAAGACGTCATGACGCACCATGTAGTCCACAATCTCAGCCACCTTCCCACGCAGACCATTACAATTGAGTTGCATAACTCTAAAAGAGTTAAATTGCTGCTCAATTAATGGATTGAGTGCACGCATAATTTGTTGACGGGGCGGCGGAAGAATTGGCCAAGAATGCGTAGAACTACAGGAGCTATATGACGCCCGCATGGGTGACCGGGACATAGGTGGGACAAGCATATTACTATGTACAGATAGACAACATAACGCAAAGAATTCAGCTCTCCAATCTCTATGAGATCTTAGACCAGTGCACCTCCTCATATGACACCAATTGTGACAGCCGTTACATCGCACAGATAAAACATTGCGATGTATCTAATTGCCACAAACGGAGCATACCCAGCTTGCAACGGCAGTTGCTTGTGAGGAGGAGGTTGTTGCAGTTGCATTAGATGTAGGTACAACAACTGTGCTATCATTGGTAACAGAATTACAGTTACCTAAGCAGCAGCTAGCAACAAATTGCTCTGTCCAGTATCTATGAGATTGGAGACCCGAACAATATCTCAGGTGGTACCATCTGCCACATCTAGAACACTGGACAGAGGTTGCATTCCTGAAAATCTTTCTCCCACAAACAGAGCAAAACCAGTGACCAGGTCCCGCAGCCAATCCCCTTAATTAGTGGTTGGTGCGCTGGTTTTGTTTCCCGCCGCCGCAAAACTACATTTCCAGTGAAGACAAAGAGGAAGCCCCGGATACAATTCCCCTTTTATGACGACCACCGCATACGATTCAAAGACCACGATTTACGGATATCCACCTGGAATGTCCTGTTCCTCCATAGGGTTGGTGCAGATATCCACCTGGCTAATGTCCTTGACAAATTCAAGGCTGTCATCACTGTAATACAGGAAATACGATGGATAGGACAGAGCTGCTTAAAAAAGGCATCGTGTGACATTTATCATAGTTGCCATTCGAGAAAACACGAATTTGTATGCGGTTTTGTAGTTAATAGGAAACGAAGCGGACTTGTCTCCAGTTTTATTCCTGCGGACGAGCGCCTGGGCACATACCTATCAAGGCTAAGTACTTCAAGATTAGCCTGATTTGTGCAGATGCCCCGACGGAAGTCGCAGACGATGCTGCCAAAGAAATCATGCTTGGGAATTGGCGCAACAGTTGGAAAATTTCCCGATCCCGATCAAAGCACACGCAATCAAATTGATCACATTGTGATTGACGGAAGGCACACATCGATCGTGTTGGATGTGCGAACGGTACGAGGTCCCAACATGAACCACTGCCTTGTAGCAGGCAAGGTGTGAGCCAGGGTTAGCATGGTACTTGCTACACGTCCCAACATTCAAGCAAAGTTAGGGGTCAGAAAGCTGCAATCACAACAGAGCGCCAAGTGGAGGCATATCTCCCACTCCAAGGGTACGGCTCCCAAGGAGGTCATTGGATACATCAAACCTGTCACGAACCCTTGCCCTGACGAAGAGTGTCGCCAAGCTAGTGCAGAAAAACACGCCGCTTACCGAAGAACTCTGCAGTCGGAAGCAACACGAGCTCTTAGAGAGTGATATCAACAGAAAAAGAGAGAAGAAACGCCTGGAAAAAAAATATCAAGAAGAGCGTGAGCTTGACTATGTTGACGTGTTATGTGATAAAAATGAAGGACGAAAGTTTTATCAAAAGGACAAGCGTCGGACCGAAGGTTTTACGCCCGAGGTCAACCAGTGACGAAGTTTTAGATCACGCCAAATCCTGGAGAAGACCCGTGAGTACAACAAAGACACACACCATCTTTTTGTCGATTATAAGGCTGTTTTCGACACGCCGATAAGGACAAAGTTTTTCAGCGCCCTATCTGAACTTGGTATTCCAGCAAAATGATGGATGATGAACACTTTGATACCAAGATAGGTTTCAGGCAGGGTGTTGCTTTATCGTGTGACTTTTCTAAAATCTTGATGGAGTACATCCTACGCCAAAGCCCATACGTAGTACAGTTGGAAGTCCATAAGGAAGTGATGCTACTCGCGTATGCTGATGATATTGACATCATCGGCACGAACGAACA
The DNA here is from genome assembly GCA_035044765.1 of Leucophenga montana. Classification (NCBI taxonomy): domain Eukaryota; kingdom Metazoa; phylum Arthropoda; class Insecta; order Diptera; family Drosophilidae; genus Leucophenga; species Leucophenga montana. Next base: position 28,157 of record JAWNNQ010001112.1, on the reverse strand, counting down.
GCGAGTTAGCAGGGCGTTCTCGGAGATAGAGAAACAGTCACGTCTCATGGGCCTAGCGGTATACGAGGGCAAGACGAAGTACTTGGTGTCCACTCGCAGACCATCAGCGCGTCTTGGACGGTCTGTGAGTATGGAGAATTTCAACTTCAATGTTGTAGAAAACTTCGTGTATCTGGGAAAAGAAATTACCAGGGACAACAACATAAGCTTAGAGATCAGACGAAGAATGACGTATGAAATCGCTGTTATTTTGGGCTCAGCAAGCAATTTAGAAGTAGAGCCCTCTCTCGAAGTACGAAGATAAAAATCTATAAGGCACTGATAATCCCGATCCTGCTGTATGGCGCAGAATCATGGAAGATTCTTCGTAGGATCACTAAGCAAAGAAGAATAATAGAGACGTCAATTCATATAAAGATTATGTCACTTCAAATTGCTTCTGCGGCAGGTCCCATGCTCTCACAATTGTGAAAAAAGAGAGCAATTGTTGAGTCAACGAAATTTTTTTTTGTCGACAAATATTTGTTTTCGCTAAATTTATAAATATCGATTTCATCCATTCTTTCCTTGGCTGAATGTATTTGAAAGGTCTGAAGTTTTTCTTGTTACAACTTCAAAACTAAACCAAGATCCTCTAGAAAATTTGTTTTATTTAATAAGATCACGCGGAGCATTGCGTTATTTTGCAGGGTATCTATTGTATAAGTTGTTGCAGAAGCAGGACTGCGAAATATGTGTTAACCTGATGAAACAGTCTGATGAAGTACAGTGTTCTGAGTATTTGATACTCAATAAAAATTTTGGCTACGTCAACAGTAATTTAAAACTGAAAGCACCTTCAGATAAATTCTTTACTTTAATAAAAATACATTTTGATATTTTTAAACGATTTATCGACAAAAAGCCTCATATACAAAATTTAAAAAAGTAAATAGATTAAACATGCATAATCGCCACAGCCAAATTAGATATATACGCAGACTGGTTTTCACAGTCAATGAGTTTGTTCTGATTTTAATAAGGAAGCATAGTAAATGGCTAACAGGTAAAATTGTAGGTAGTAAAAAGTCAGAATCTCACATGAACAAACTCAAAAAAATTAGGCAATGAGATTATAAAATAGAATTAAAAATTATAACAAAATAAACATATTTTTAGTGATTTTAGTGCAGTTTAAGTTGGGGAACAAGGGAACTTAGTTTCAAGAATCCTTAATTGATTTCAAGTCGACTCGGAAGGTCATATTAATTTATGACCCCATTATGACTCCTCGTGGAGTTCCCTGGGTACCGATTAAAAATATTGAATCGGAAGCGAATTTGAGCGGCGACTGTGAATTTTTTAATTTTTATTTACTATTTTATTTATTCTAATAATATCCTGCTCAATGTAAGCACATGTATGTACATATATGTTCAAAGAACTTGTTAAAAAGTCTTACATTTTAAAAGCATTTCTTTTGTGCAGCGATAAACTACCTTAACAACCTATGTCGAAAATTCATGACTTATGATTAACCAATGATTATTGGTATATTATGACAGTGAAATCAAAGTCCAAGTAAAAAAAAAAATTATTTCAATTTAAAAATCGTTGTCTGATTTTTATTTTGGACTCTTAAAAATGAAAAATAAATATAATTGCTTTTATTTCAATAAATATAAATATTGAATAAAGGTCCATTTGGTCTCCCAGAAATCATTCCATAATGAAATTTTAATTAAATATTGCAGTGATATTATTATCATTATTTCCAGTCGCTGATGCTAATAATTAAATAAATGTCCAAAAAAGCCTGTTAAATACATGCATACATACATACACACGCACATAGTCACTTGCTAAAGAAATGAAAACAAAATACGCTTGCGGCGACCGACCAGCGCATGTAAAGAAAATAAATAAAAAAACATGCATACATACATTGTATATGTACGTACGTATGTATGTAATGTGACGAATACAAATCCGAACACACGCGACTCTCTGGGACCAGCAATGGTCGTTGACTCAGCAATTGCTCTCTTTCTTTCACAATTGTGAGGTCCCACCTGTGGCAGAAGCAATTTGAAGTGACGTTTTCGTATATGATTTGACATATCGATATATTGTATGGTTAGTGGTAGGTCGCTGTTTTTACTTAATTGACAGTGGTAAATTATCAGTAAGCAAAGTGTATAGATTTGGGACCAGAACGGTTACCAGCACTAATTAAGACAAGCTGTTGTTTCATCATTAAATTTGACTCTCAATGTAAATTTAATTAATTCATAATAAATGTGTTGCAAAGTTTGTCAAAGGCTACCAGCACTAATTAAGACAAGCTGTTGTTTCATCATTAAATTTGACTCTCAATGTAAATTTAATTAATTCATAATAAATGTGTTGCAAAGTTTGTCAAAGGCTTGTATCACATCTAGAAATGCACCTTCTATGGTGAGCAAATTTTTAAAATGAAACCCACTTCTCTCAATTAGGGGTTGGTATGCTGGATTTGGTTTCCATCACAAAACAATATTTACCAGTGAAGACACATAGGAAGCCTCGGATTCGATCCACATTTGATGACTCATGATTAAACGATTTAAGGACCATGATTTACGGATATGCAGCATGCAGTTTCGTGTTTAGTATTAAACAACGCGGTCTGGTGTCCATTTTCATACCTTTGTACGAACGCCTTGCCGAGATACGCATCAATGATAAGTTCTTCAACATTGGCCTGATTTGTTCTTGTGCCCCGACGGCCAACGACGAATTTTACGACCATCTCGAACGTCTCTATGAGCTCCGCCCCAAACACGATGTAAAAATCATGCTTGACGAGAGAACAGGCCCGACGATAGAGAGGTATTTAGAGAACCACCAATTGATGATGGCTTTATCGTCGAGCCACCGGACGATAACGAGGTCGACTCAATAATTAAAAAGCTCCGATGAGCTGCAGGCTGTTCAAAATCGGTAGCGAAGAATTGGTAAGGCTTCTCAGAACGAAGTTCCTCAACTCTATCTGAAATTGGAATCCCAGTAAAGATCGTTCGTCTTTGCATTGTGACGCTATTACATACACAAAGCTTCGTCAGAGTAGCAAACATTTTAGGACCCGTATAAACAACGAGCCGTTTGAGCTGTATAAAATTCCAGAGATTGCATTGGGCTGGTCATCCCATCCGGATGAACCATGAAGCTGTAGCACTATAGGTTTAGGACGAAAACCTGAACTTAATTGGTCGACTGCGTCAGAGAGGATATCCGAGTTAACGATGCCATGATCCAGTCAATGATGACCTGAAAAAGCTTCGTATTGCCAGCGACAGGCGCCTGCGTGCACAATATTGTGCCGAATGGTGCGTATCACTTAAGTAAGTGCCTTCCTTTCAATATTGTAACGAATAACGTTAGTTTACCATGACTATCGGTTGTACACATCACTATAACAACTGACATGGATGAAACATTTTTTAAGATTCTGGGAAATTAAATTGGTTGGCATCATTGACAGCAAGTTGGAAGGCTGCTGAGCATTTTTTTAATTTTTAAATTGTGGTATGTAGTCGATGGCAACCCATACACCAACTGTCCGCTCCGTTGCACCATCCAAAACTTGTGCTCCAAATTCGTTGTAATGCTTATCAAAGAAACCACAAAACTCACTCAACGAAATTGGCATCCTTCAATCAGAACACCATACGCCAGTCAAAACAGTCTCCGCGCCGTCTCTGGAGAGGGTACCACCCAAACCTACGGATGGGCACACCGCTTGTGACAGTGCACTTGTATACACTTTATACACTTTACAATGAACCGAACAGCTCGACTTTTAATTACATTCTCCCAGGGGCCAGAAAAAGAGATTGCTACTAGTTAATTTTTCTGCAAATACTTCATTTTAGCATATAAAATTATGATTATTATTAATAGAATGACCAGTAATACAGATGAATGTCCCGGCATGGTGTAAAAATGCAAATCTTGTGTATGCACTTTTTCTTTCTTCAGTTTCGCAATTTTATTGCAAAGTTGTATTATTTACCACGATGGATCCAAGTGGTGCTAAGCTGTCTCCTGTTACTAACTCCACATCTTTTATAAAGTGAACAGGATAGTTTGCATTACTTCTAGAGTGTGCTGTTTGTGGTTTATGTGGACTCTGATGAGTTATGTGCAGCGGTGCAGATTACCTGTAAAGTGTCTGTGTACAAAAGCAGAGCTACAATCCGCGAATTGAGAAAAGAGCACGAGTTGGCTCAATAAAACGCAGATATTTTTCGCTTGCCAAATATATGTACAATATTTATTGGTACAGTACGTGTGCTCAGGGTGGTGGTTACAGCAAGAAGAACGAAAAGTATAAGTGGGAAAAGGAGGAAAGGTTGACAAAATTGAGAACAGTTTACTTCGACAGATTTTATAAATCGATACATTTAGAGATGTGTTTAAAATTATTTTAATATTTAGTTAACGTATCTGGCGTTATTATTATGTTCCATTATGTTCCATCTATTATGTTCCACTGCTGTATATTTTCAATTCTGCCATGTCCAGTACGAGGGTGAATATCCCTGCTTGGCGACTGATTTCGATTGTCTGCTAGACTGTTGACACTGACCAGTGCGTTTGAGTCCTGATTCGTTGGTGTATCATATTGTGAGCACGTCCAGCAGCGGTCATGGTAAATACATGCCAAATGGTTGAGCCGAGATACCACCGACAGTCTGCGTATTAGGCATGTTAAATGGTGGCGGTGTGCCAGCGTGGAAATTCTGCTTTTCAAATGAATTGACCTGGCTCTTGCCATACATCGAAGGTGTTATATCCAAACCAGGAACAGCCTGTGGCTGATTCGTTACGTTTTGTGTCTTATTTTGTTGATTAACACTCGAAGAATATCCGCCTTTAGTGTAGTCCTGCGAAGCCTGTGACAGTGTATCATAGCTAGTCGTACCGTAGCCTGTGATACATGCATGATGGCTTTAGAAACTGACCACCAGATGCAATATTACCAACAGGTAATTTCTGCGGATAAATTACAGGTGCACCATATTGAAAACCGCAAGACATTACGTTGCCCCCATAGAATATGCATACGGAACATTTAGCATTGGGCCACCTGAACCGGCTTGTTGCAGCATGGGTTGCACCGTGGGTGGGTGCCACATTGCCGCATCTGGAGCCATCTCCGCCTATGCCGTTGCAGTCGAAGTTACAGTTCAACAATTCTTACCACTGTTCACCCGCCGTCACGTCATCGAATTCAAGCCAAGCCCACTTTGCCAGCGCTCCTCTGCTTGCTACTCGCACTCGTCGCAGCTCTCGCCATCGAAGCTACGCAGGCCAACAGTTTGAGTTTGTTTTGTCAATAGTTCTCGAGAGGATATTTATATGAAAAGACGACGGCTCAAGGACGCGACTAAAGCAACAACTAACACCGCAGCATCCACAACAACAACTACATAACATCTTCAAGTGGTTTACCTGATTTCGGAATGAGAATAATTTCAACACTTTTGAACTGTGCCGGAACATAGAGTTATACAAATGTATTATAGCTTTTAAGTAAACTGATTGACATTGACGTACAATAATAAAAAAAAGGAACATAGATTACAATATATTTAGAGCCTGCTTCAGGGAGAGCCTTTTTCCCTTTTAACTTCATGAGAATCTTTTTTATCTTATTCTTTGTAGAACATTTTATTTGTGGTGAGATTTGATGTGGCGTCTCAAGAAACTCGTATATATACCGGAGCCATCATCTGTTGAAATCTGTTGAAATAGAGTGAAAACAGTTATCAGATTTTCTAAGAAAGATTCGGCTTTACCTCTATCTAATTTTATGCAACAGCTGCAGTACGATTGAGGCGTGATCTGACGATAGATCTAGTGAAGTTTTTAAAATCATATTGTCTTTGGAAATTCCGTTCGACACTACAAAATGAAACAACTCAGGTAATTTCCATAGTTTGAAGAGCATTGAAATGAAGCTGCAGTAGGATTGGGGAGTGATCTCATGATAGATATAGTGAAGTTATTAAGATCATGTTGTCTTTGGAAACTCCTTTCGACACTACAAAATTAATTATGAAATTTTGTAGGCTCCGTTGGCCAATATCTCGGTTCTCCCATAAAAACATGCATATAATTGTTTCTTTGAATAGCTCTGAAAAGCTCAATGCCTTTTAGTTGTCCTAGATCCCGAAAAAGGATGCTTATCGTTGTAATCCCCACCAGCTATAAACCGATTGCCAAGGGTCTTGAAGAATGCAACTTATTCATATTTTTATGACGATGGTGGAAGTAATGCTTATAACTAAACTTCCGCTCTCAACACCCAACTTAACATAGGAATTTGGCATGCAAATGCTGTAACTGTGAGAGTTCCATGTGGGTTATGAACAGCAATACTTGTGGGTTGAATTTAGTATCTTTCAAATCTATTTAGCAAGCTGTGTTTATTATTTGTTCGAATTATAATTGCTTTACCACCCGAGCTGTACCAGAGGGATGATTAGTGCAATATTTGGTTAATTTTGGTACAACTTTTGTTGGAAAAGTGTGTTTCTGATATGAGAATAATGCCTATTTAGTTTGCTATTAAAAATTCCTTTCGTTTGTTAGCCCATTTGCATTCCAAATTCCTATGTTAAGTTGGGTGTTGAGAGCGGAAGTTTAGTTATAAGCGTTGTTAGCAGAGTGAGGATGTCAATCGTTCCATAAAGATTTTTATCATGTTTTTAACTCACTCTCATTATTTTGTTGGATAGGAGTTGGTAAAGGATCAACTTTATCTTTACTGCTTTGGTCAATTTTATTATTGTAGTTAATTTTGCCAGATGCCACGTCAGAGTACGAGAGAGATGAGCGAGATATATTGCCAACGACTTCAAGAAAAGACCTGGATCCTATGTTAGAAGCAGTGGAATTTACTGCACGCAGTTCCGTATTTTCAGTATTATAATTTTTTTGTTTAATAATACTGCTTTCCTGAGCGGGCGAAATGTTTTCGTTTGTATTGTTGTTGTTGTTAAAAGGACGAGAAACATATTTGCAGGCGTATTATTAGTTGTTGCTGGTGTTTTCATTAGCGAGGACATCATTGCGTTTGTTCTTGGAACTATTTCAGTTGTTGTTAGTGTAATAGTTGATGCTGAAATTTGTTGTTTGGGAGTTGAAATGTGTTTGATCCAGATGATGATTGTGTTCGTATGCGGATGCTGCCGTTTTTATGGGTGTTAGTGGAGTCATTTGTGTATCACATTGAGAGGCTCAAAAAATAGGAGATATGCATTGTTTTGGTTGCCGCTTTGCAGCAGAGAGGAGCGTGAACTTACGACCCTAGCGTCAAGGGAAAGTGAGAGTGTTTCGGTGTTGTCTTCGTTTGTAACGAAGTAATTGGTTGGAGGAGACGAGACAAAAGAGAAATAAGCATTTCTCCCATCTGACGAAAGTCTACAGTCATATTGACTTTACTAAAAAAGTTTTCCATACAAAAGCACAAAAGTGGGCATTGTGTTATATGGGACGTAACCCAACAATTGAGGGTATATGAATATGAATAAACAACATCCATATTTCAAAATGATTTTAAAATAAATAAATAAAGAAGCTTTTCGGACAGAAACACAAAATGTAGGCTTGGTGTATCAATATAAACTTGTGATCAAACGAAGCGTAAATGCCGGTATTTAGCTGGATTTAAAAAAAAATAGTCCAAAACAAATAAGAATGGAGTAGTCGTGTGTTTATGGCAACGAAATACCCTGCACCCTTGCTAATGTAGACCCACGCAGACTTTTAAAATTTTAAATCTGAAAATAATAAAAAAGTTTTCTTATTAAAAACACATGCTTTGTCACACCCATATAGGCTTACTTCCGATTAAATAAATTCGTAAATTTTAAATTTTTATTTTGATTCAATTATTTTCTGTGACATTGCATTGAACTTGAAACGAGTCGTTTACCACAGCGTTCATTTCATTTGAGTATAGTTAGATTTGCTCTTTTTCATTGTGTTAACGCTAAGAAGCGTTAACAACATATCGCTTTATTTATATATTTATTCCTTTATTTCTATTTATTGATGCGCCAATATGTTTCGGCGACATCGTTTTTAAAGAATTCCTCATATTTAATAATAATGAATTTTAATTTTAAAATGTAACGTTGATTAAGTTTGAAACAACCGTCCCAGAACCGGTCCATGTTCAGTCCCGCTTCCTTCAATAATTTGCAAAGCCTGCTTCGTCGGCTTCCTACTTCCATTTTTGCTGGCCTTATGCGGGCGGGCACTCTCAAATCTACCTCCCATCCATCAGCATCGTTTTATTTGCTCTCGCTAATCAAGCGAATAAATTGTAACATAATTATAAAACGAAACTTTGCTTTTTATTCAAGCAAGCTAAAACATATACGGTGTACCAATTCCGCTGCCACCAACATCCTATGTTGTAAGCATTCGAACTACACATAGATTTTTACATGGTCCTTCGAGCGACCACGAACTGCCCTAGTTCAATACAGTCCACCTTCTTTTAAAACTAACTTGTTAAAAAAAAAAAATAATAAACGCTTTAAGCGCAATTAAACATAAGCAATCCCAATATGCCAAAGAGAAACACTAATAGCGATCTGACGGAAAGTGAGAGGTAAAAAAAGACAAAAAACGAAAACGAGAGTAATTTTATCGCAAGAATTAATAAATAAAACAGTCAGAGCTTAAGCTGGCCACATAATCCTCTCATAGAGTAACATAAAACAACAGAAAACAACATAATCCAAAAAAGTGCAAACAAAAAAAAAAACAAACAAAAAAGTGCAAAGACAAAAAAAAAGTAGTATACTACTACTAAAAGTACTAAAAACAAAATAACAGATATTGGCACCAAGAATATACAACATCCAACAAAAAAAAGGGAAGGAGTTTCCACGACGAACACCACATACATACACATATATAGTATATACAACTTATATACATATATACTTATATATAAAAAAGGTATTTAAAACTTGTGTATTTTAGCGAAAAAAAAAATTGTTTCACAGACGCCAAAACGTATAAAAAATACGTGTATAGATGTAAAAACCTGTCTGTAGACTATGCAGAGACCTCCATTATACGATGCTGCATTCAAACATGTGCGCAACAGCAAACCCCCGCTCAAGATCACCACGCAAACAGGACGATTTGCGGGGAAGAATTCAAGGTCGCAACAGCAGGAGTATAAATTCGTTGAAGCCAGCTGAGCGACAGTCGCGTCCTAGGACACGCGGCAACAGCAACGGCAGCCGCCGTCATACTTCTACCAGTAACCGGTGCAGTAATAACAACAACAGAGACAGCCTCCGTGACAGCCGGAAAAAACAGCGTCGAAATGGTAACAGCTCCTGCGGCCGCCAGGACTCCAAGATTGACAAACGTCATAACATCGGTAAAGCACTTGACGCACCCCCCCCCCCGCTCTAGATCACCACGCAAACAGGACGATTTGCGGGGAAGAATTCAAGGTCGCAACAGCAGGAGTATAAATTCGTTGAAGCCAGCTGAGCGACAGTCGCGTCCTAGGACACGCGGCAACAGCAACGGCAGCCGCCGTCATACTTCTACCAGTAACCGGTGCAGTAACAACTACAACAACAGAGACAGCCTCCGCGACAGCCGGAAAAAACAGCGTCGAAATGGTAACAGCTCCTGCGGCCGCCAGGACTCCAAGATTGACAAACGTCATAACATCGGTAAAGCACTTGACCCCCCCCCGCTCAAGATCACCACGCAAACAGGACGATTTGAGGGGAAGAATTCAAGGTCGCAACAGCAGGAGTATAAATTCGTTGAAGCCAGCTGAGCGACAGTCGCGTCCTAGGACACGCGGCAGCAGCAACGGCAGCCGAAGTCATACTTCTACCAGTAACCGGTGCAGTAACAACAACAACAACAGAGACAGCCTCCGCGACAGCCGGAAAAAACAGCGTCGAAATGGCAACAGCTCCTGCGGCCTCCAGGACTCCAAGATTGACAAACGTCATAACATCGGTAAAGCACTTGACCTCCAGGAGCACATAAGAGGCATTATTCAAAGCTTGTCACGTCTGGCTGATGCACTTTCTGTTGCCACTCGCCAAGGCGGGTGCTGTGTTAACGCCAAGAAGCGTTAACGACATATCGCTTTATTGAGTTGAGTTTGTATATATGAAATGTAAAATAGTTAGTATGAGCGACATGGCGATAATTAAAACATGATGTAAAGCTGAATAATATATGACGATATGCACATAAATGTAATGAATAAATGTAAATATAAATGAAATGTAAAATAGTTAGTATGAGCGACATGGCGATAATTAAAACATGATGTAAAGCTGAAAGCCACAGATTATAGAACGTTCATGTATTTGTATCATATCGTAATGTGTGCCTGATAAGAGAGAAAGAAAGGAAGTATACGAATAAAGTAGACAGAAATTAGTATGAGCGAGATGGCGACAATGATGTATAGCATTCATATGTTTGTCTCATATGGTCATGTCTGCGTGATTAAAGAGAAAGAACTAAAGTAAGAGATAATTTAAATTATCAAATACGTGAGAAAATTTTATTAATGCTCGCGGCGCGGCGTGCGATGGCGTCGCATCGGTCGGTACCTTACGCAGTGGGCGTTGACGAAATTGAAATTTCCGAAACGTAATACGCACACTTTCGACATTGTTTTACTAAAAAGTTCTTATTAGAACTACTTTTTTTCTTTATAGTTTTCATAATAAGTTCTTTTGAGAACTTCTTTCTATTTTATTGTTTCCTTAAAAAGTTCTTTTTAGAACCACTTTCTGTCTTATTGTTTCCATAAAAGGTTCTGAATATATAAAGTCAGTATGCCTAAAAGAAAATCACAACTATCTACACCTATATCCCAGACAAGAGCGGCTATAGTACGCCGAATGGGAGAGACTTCCTCTGAGCATGCACAGAGCCTTGCGAGTGAAAGAGAATACTGAATATGTCAGAATTACGTGATAGGGAGTCTAGCAACGAACATTCGCAGGGAGACTAGCACCGAAAGGCTGCTTATAAAAGAGTTGCGGGAGAATATAATCCGACGGATTTACCCATACCATTTAAAAAGCTGAAGTATCCCGTCAAGATCTCTTTTGCCCTCACTATTAATAAGTCCAGGGTCAAACATTCTCTCTGGTGGGCACTGAACTGAGAAAGCAGTGTTTTTCCCATGGGCAGTTATATGTTGGCTTATCTCGGATTGGAAATCCTGAACGACAATATATTTTGGTACCAAATAATAATATTACATCTAATATAGTATACAGAGAAGTTTTGAACAATTAAATTAAAATAAACAAAACTTATTCAATCATTTTAAACCCGGTAATATAGCCAAATTGGAAGGAGTTGCAGGGGGACGGAGTTTGGGAATGAGGGATGGTGGGACAGGGGAAAGGATTGGCAGCGGAAATAGTGGCAGTGGGAAGGAGAGGCAGGTAGAACGGCAGAAACGCGCCGGGTATCAGCCAGTATTTAATAATAATGAATTTTAAATTTAAATTGTAATGTAGATTAAGTTTGAAACTGTTTACCGTCCCTGAACCGGTCCGTGTTCAGACCCGCTTCCTTTAATAATTTCCCAAGCCTACTTTGTCGGCTTCCTACTTCCATTTTTGCTGGCCACTCTCAAATATACCTCCCATCCGTCAGCACCATTTTATTTGCTCTCGGTAATCATACTTCACCCAGTAAATGGCGCAGTAACAACAACAATAACGGCGATAGCCGCCGCGGTAGCCGGTGCAACCAGCGTCGTAATGGTAACAACACCTGCGGCCGCCAGGACTCCACGATGGACAAACGTCATAGCATCGGCAAAGCACTTGACCCCCAGGAGCACATAAGAGGCATTATTCAAAGCTTGTCACGTCTGGCTAATGCACTTTCTGTTGCCATTCGGCAAGGCGGGCGCCGTGTTATCGCCAAGAAGCGTTAACAACATATCGCTTTATTTATATATGTATATTTATTCATTTATTTATATTTATTGATGCGCCAATAAGTTTGGGCGACATGTTTTTAATGAATTCCTCATATATACTAATATTATAAATAGGTAAAGTTTGTGAGTTTGTCGGTTTGTAGGTTTGTGGCGTAGTAGGTGGTAATCTCTTGATCTACTGAACCGATTTTGAAAATTCTTTTACCAATAGAAAGCCACGTTATTTGTGAATAACATAGGCTATAGAATATGAGGATAGACACATAAATGTAATGAATAAATGTAAATATAAATGAGACGTAAAATTTAAATTATCAAATACGTGAGACAATTTTATTAATGTTCGCGCGCGGCCAACGGGACGGCGTGCGATGGCGTCGCATCAGTCGGTAACTTACGCAGTGGGCTTTGACGAAATTGAAATTTTCGAAACGTAATACACCCACTTTAATAAAAAGTTCTTATCAGAACTACTTTTTTCTTTATAGTTTTAATAATAAGTTCTTTTCAGAACTTCTTTCTATTTTATTGTTTGCTTAAAAAGTTCTTTTTAGAACCACTTTCTGTCTTATTGTTTCCATAACAGGTTCTGAATATATAACGTCAGTATGCCTAAAAGAAAATCACAACTATCTACACATACATCCCAGACAAGAGCGGCTATAGTACGCCGAATGGGAGAGACTTCCTCTGAGCATGCACAGCGCCTTGCGAGTGAAAGAGAATACAGATCGCAAGCTCGTGCTAGAGAGTCTAGCACCGAAAAGTCGCAGCGACTGGCTAACCATAGACAGAATATGTCAGAATTACGTGCTAGGGAGACTAGCACCGAAAGGCTGCCTATAAAAGAGTTGCGGGAGAATATAATCGTGGCGGCCATTCTGACAGGGCCAGAAGTGGGACAACTGGCTTATGCTCCGCGCATACCCATGATTCCGACGGATTTACCCATACCATTTAAAAGGATGCAGTATCCCGTCAAGATCTCGTTTGCCCTCACTATTAATAAGTCCCAGGGTCAAACATTCTCTCTGGTGGCCACTGACTTGAGAAAGCAGTGTTTAGCCTATGGGCAGTTATATGTTGGTTCATCTCGGATTGGAAATCCTGAACGACAATATATTTTGGTACCAAATAATAATATTACATCTAATATAGTATACAGAGAAGTTTTAAACAATTAAATTAAAATAAACAAAACTTATTCAATCATTTTAAACCCGGTAATATAGCCAAATTGGAAGGAGTTGCAGGGGGAAGGAGTTGGGGAATGAGGGAAGGTGGGACAGGTGGAAGGATTGGCAGCGGAAGTAGTGGCAGTGGGAAGGAGAGGCAGGTAGAACGGCAGAAACGCGCCGGGTATCAGCCAGTATTTAATAATAATGAATTTTAAATTTAAATTGTAATGTAGATTAAGTTTGAAACTGTTTACCGTCCCTGAACCGGTCCGTGTTCAGACCCGCTTCCTTTAATAATTTCCCAAGCCTACTTCGTCAGCTTCCTACTTCCAATTTTGCTGGTCACTCTCAAATCTACCTCCCATCCGTTAGCACCATTTTATTTGCTCTCGCTAATCATACTTCACCCAGTAACCGGCGCAGTAACAACAACAATAACGGCGATAGCCGCCACGACAGCCGGTGCAACCAGCGTCGTAATGGTAACAACACCTGCGGCCGCCAGGACTCCAAGATGGACAAACGTCATAGCTTCGGCAAAGCACTTGACCCCCAGGAGCACATAAGAGGCATTATTCAAAGCTTGTCACGTCTGGCTAATGCACTTTCTGTTGCCATTCGGCAAGGCGGGCGCCGTTTTATCGCCAAGAAGCGTTAACAACATATCGCTTTATTTATATATTTATATTTATTCTTTTATTTATATTTATTGATGCGCCAATAAGTTTGGGCGACATCGTTTTTAATGAATTCCTCATATATACTAATATTATAAATAGGTAAAGTTTGTGAGTTTGTAGGTTTGTGGCGTAGTAGGTGGTAATCTCTGGATCTACTGAACCGATTTTGAAAATTCTTTTACCAATAGAAAGCCACGTTATTTGTGAATAACATAGGCTATAGTATATGACGATATACACATAAATGTAATGAATAAATGTAAATATAAATGAGACGTAAAATGGTTAGTATGAGCGACAAGGCGATAATTAAAACATGATGTAAAGCTGAAAGCCACAGATTATAGAGCGTTCATGTATTTGTCTCATATGGCAATGTGTGCATGATAAGAGATAAAGAAAGAAAGTATACGTATAAAGTAGGCAGAAATTAGTATGAGCGAGATGGCGATAATGATGTATAGCTGAAAGCAACAGATTGTACAACGTTCATGTGTTTGTCTCATATGGTCATGTGTGCGTGATTAAAGAGAAAGAACGAAAGTAAGAGATAATTTAAATTATCAAATACGTGAGACAATTTTATTAATGTTCGCGCGCGGCCAACGCGACTGCGTGCTATGGCGTCTCATCGGTCGGTACCTTACGCAGTGGGCGCTGACGAAATTGAAATTTTCGAAACTTAATACGCACACTTTCGGCATTGTTTTAATAATAAGTTCTTATCAGAACTACTTTTTTTCTTTAAAGTTTTCATAATGAGTTCTTTTCAGAACTTCTTTCTATTTTATTGTTTCCTTAAAAAGTTCTTTTTAGAACCACTTTCTGTCTTATTGTTTCCATAGGCATACTGAATATATAACGTCAGTATGCCTAAAAGAAAATCACAACTATCTACACATACATCCCAGACAAGAGCGGCTATAGTACGCCGAATGGGAGAGACTTCCTCTGAGCATGCACAGCGCCTTGCGAGTGAAAGAGAATACAGATCGCAAGCGCGTGCTAGAGAGTCTAGCACCGAAAGTTCTCAGCGACTGGCTAACCATAGACAGAATATGTCAGAATTACGTGATAGGGAGTATAGCAACTAACATTCGCTGCGGCTTGACAGCCAAAGAACAATTACCTCAGCAAGACGTGCTAGGGAGACTAGCACCGAAAGGCTGCTTATAAAAGAGTTGCGGGAGAATATAATTGTGGCGGCCATTCTCACAGGGCCAGCAGTAGGACCACTGGCTTATGCTCCGCGCATACCCATGATTCCGACGTATTTACCCATACCATTTAAAAGGCTGCAGTATACCGTCAAGATCTAGTTTGCCCTCACTATTAATAAGTCCCAGGGTCAAACATTCTCTCTGGTGGCCACTTGACCTGAGAAAGCAGTGCTTTTCCATGGGCAGTTATATCCATGGGCAGTATTATCCTGAACGACAATATATTTTGGTACCAAATAATAATATTGTATCTAATATAGTATACAGAGAAGTTTTGAACAATTAAAATAAACATAACTTATTCAATCATTTTAAACCCGCTAATATAGTTAAATTGGAAGGAGTTGCAGGGGGAAGGATTTGGGAAATGTGGGAAGGTGGGACAGGGGGAAGGATTGGCAAGGGAAGTAGTGGCAGTAGGAAGGAGAGGCAGGTGGAACGGCAGAAACGTATCAGCTAGTATCAGCTAGTATTTAATAATAATGAATTTTAAATGTAAATTGTAACGTAGATTAAGTTTGAAACTGTTAACCGTCCCAGAACCGGTCCGTGTTCGGACCCGCTTCCTTCCTACTTCCATTTTTGGTGGCCACTCTCAAATCTACCTCCCATCCGTCAGCACCATTTTATTTGCGTTCGCTAATCAAGCGAATAAATTGTAACATAATTATAAAACGAAACCTTGCTTTTTATTCAAGCAAGTTAAAACATATACGGTGTGCCAATTCCGCTGCCACCAACATCTTATGTTGTAAGCGTTCCAACTACACACCGATTTTTACACATTGTTTTCCATTTTGTTTACTTATATATATATGCCAAGCATCCGACCTTAAAAATCTACGATTTCGAATGTTAAGTTGGTTGCAATTAAAATTTGTTTATACAAAAAGGCAAAATTGGCGGGTGTTTTGTATGGGGCTACCCGAAAATGAGGGGATCACACCCATTGATACCATTGCATGGTATATTTAGACAAACTTATTACACCATTATATACGTGAGAGGTTATATATATCCTGTAAAATTAAATACAGTAGTGATAAGAATACATCTGTATTTTGACAGAAAATAGAGTGGAATAGAAAATATTCGATGTGCCGTTTCAATATCTGTAGAGACATCCTGAATTGACCAATCGGTATTGAAATTAAATTGATTTAACTTTGCGTACTCGGTTTTTCAAAACATCTGGTGTTTATCACGTACAAGCGTAGCTATATGTGAAATTTCAGATGGGTGAAAAATTCTACCGCCGAAGCGCAGCAGAGTACCTCAAAGATTTAATTTAGGCAGTTGTACATAGGTACTTTATTTGTACATACCAGCGCCCTATTAGTTTTTGAAAACAGTGTAAATTAAATTTTTCAGGACTATAGAGACCTCTCTCGAAATTCGAAGACAAAAATCTGCAAGAAGCTGATAATGTCAGTTTACCAGGTAAACACGAACCAACTCACAAAATATCTGAAATCAATTTATGATAAAAAAAAAAATGTTGTTTTAGATTTGTGTTGTTGGGTTTGATTCTAATTTTCAACTTTCGTTAATTCCGTGGTCTATCGTCGAATGTAATTGAGCATTTGGCTAGATCAGATTCTATCATCGAGTTATCAAAAGACTATATTCTTTATGGGATCTCTAACGCCATTTGCTCTATGCTACAAAAATTAAATTTCAGTATTAAAATTTTCAAGTGCTAATATTTTATTTTACATTAGGAGGCAAACAAAAAGTCAGTGTAAAAAAAAATTATTCTTATACTCAATGTGGTTGATTTTCTTGGCAAGATGTGTTGTTGACTGCTTTTCAAGCGCGAACCCACACACTCCCTACACAAAGCAATATACATATACCACGGTTGCCTGCAGCAAACTGAACATCCTTCTCTTCCTGCGTCTACACACACTCCTACATTTATCGTTCAGCGTTTTGACGGCTTTTGCAACAAACTTTGCACTCTAGGCGCTTAAGAGGCTTCGCCTTTGAAGTCTTTTGTGCTGTTCGTCTGACTGTGATTGTGGTAATGTCGGCGACGGCGACGGCTGCCACTTTATTTTATTTTTGGCATTTAGTTGCTGTTTTATACCCTGTAAGGCATATTAAGTTTGTGAATATTTATCCGTCTCTCATTTAATTTATCACACATCCTGTCCGTTTCTCTGTTCCGAGACTATATCGAATTTCAAGCTGATATTGACTTGAACTGCAGAAGTTTGTGTGGGGGCTGCTTCAAAAAGTGGGCGTGACACTCCCATTAGTATATTTATGTGAAGGAGCCGTTCATAACAAACCACCACAACGAATATCAAGTTGATATCGATTTAGTTAAAGAAGTTTTTCGTGCAAAAGCGCAAAAATGGGCCATAGATTTGTATAGGGGCTAACCCGAATTGTGAGGGGATCACACCCATTGACGAGTATTTGAAGCGTCCATCCATTAGAAGCTACCATATCAATTATTAAGTTGATATTGACTGCAATAAGCAAGTCTCGTATACAAAAAGGCAATAGTCGGCGAGGGATTTGTTAGGGGCTACCCAAAAAAGTGAGCGGTACACGTCCATTAATATATGTGTGTGAAGCGACAATCCGTAAAAAGCCACCACATCGAATGTATTTATAATATGGGTTGAATCTCGGCAGTACTGCAATACCGGGCCAACCCGTGACAATCTTGCCCTTTTTGCTCGATAACACTGGTCTTTTACTTCAGTTTTTAAACTTTTGAAGGGACAATTACATTTAGAAGACTTAAATACATTAAATTATACGAGTATACGGGGGCCACCCCGCAAAATTTCCAATTTTAACTTGATTAGTCAAAAATGCAGTAACATTCTTTATTTCTTACCAAAAGTATAGAAATGAAGAAGACGGGCAGACGGACAGAAATCAGAAGGATTCCGCGAAGATCCGTCCAAAGAAAACATGTACTGCGTGGTCGCTGATGTTTTGCAATGGATTCATATTTCATCCATCTTCATGAAACGGCGCTAAACCTTGACTTTATTGGGGTTAACCAACGTCGAACACTACTTCGAAGTTAGCACACCATTTTGTTTGAAGACTATTTCGGCACTGAACTGCTTTCTGTGCGACTGTCTGCCTTTCAGATCTGCTTTCAATGGCTGTCAAGCACAAACTTAATGATGCAGAGTGGGTACTTCAGCGACTACCCTAAATTCAGTATAATTCAAAATTCAGGCTTATATAGCCATATTTCGGCCAACAGTACGAGCTACGTAAAGAAAGCCGAAGTGACCGTTTGTCCGAAATCGTGCTCAAAACATAATTTCATGAATCATGCTTCATGTTTAATAAAAAATTTGAATTCTAACTCAATTTGTATCATTATTATTTTAAAAAAATGACATAGCTCTTGAAAAACACTGTTCAGTTGGTATATAGCCGATAACTAATGATAGTATGTATATAGAGTATTAAAGCTTCGGCGGAAGCTAATGTTTCCTCTTGTTTTTATTTTATGCTTTTTGTAGCAAGCAAAATGGTTGAAACAATGCAGGCGCAAATTTAAATACAATAAAAAAAAGGATACTTCCGCATCATTTTCATGCAAAGAAACGAATCCAGAAAGTATGCCCAAGGCCTTCTCCAGTTTTGCTGAACCCTTCGTTATGCTATTCGTTACTTGATTTGAGCCGCATGGTCGTCAAATCAGCAGCTTCAACAAAGTCGACTTCTTCGACAGTCGTCGTTGTCGTTGTCGTTGTCGTTGTCCTGAATATTCTGCTGCGCTGCTGTGCTGCTGTGCTGTTTTGCTCGTTGTTTGTTGTTTAACGAAGCAAATCAAGAAATTGTAATGATCCTGACGCTTTTCTGCTGTCCTTGCACTTTTCGCCAACTCAGCAACAGTCGTCCTTTTTGGCTGATGACGTCGACGACTGTCAATCCATTCCATTCCAGTATAGTCCAATCCTTTCCTTTCGTTTTGCCTTGCTTCAAGTTCATTCTTGCGTAAAATGAATTGAGACATTTACTTCATCGTTCGCTCCGTTTTTTGGGGCTTGTACCGCTTCTACGCTCCACTGGCCACATTCAAAAGCAGAAGTGTGCACTTCAAAAGCACTTCAACTTGAGCAGTAACAGCAGTGAAACGCTCGAATTGATAATTATTAACACAATTTTTGTTTGCATGAACTTTCAATTTTTGAGCGCTGCGAAAACTTTAAAATTTCGCATACCAACAATGCACGCGTCTCTGTTCAGGTGTAAACTGGCCCCAAATGCTGAATGTAACTATGAACGATGTGAAACAGCAGCGTGGTTGCCATGCACGACAAGCCGTTGGACAACCTAATCACAACTGCCAAAGAAGTTTTTTAAAAACTGAAACAGAAATCGTTGTGTTCTGCGTTCAGCTTAGAACTAAACAAAAACTATCTACAAGTGGAGGAATTGGATAAAAAAGTCGACAACAACAAAAACAAGTTCAATGTCGTGTAATAATAAGGTTACGATGTGGTTTACCTATGTATGGGAAAGCAAATTTTAGCAACAAAAACAGAAGTGAAGAGAACGTTTTTAGTTCGGTATAAACGTTGCTTTAATACGCTTCATATGATCAACTAAACATAACAACTATACAATACATAAGCTTGCATACTCTCAAACTTGCGCTTTGCTCGATAATGCTGTAATGCACTTCAGTGTTTAAGTTTTGGAGAGGTTGATATTAAATTTATTATAAATTTTCAATATAATAAAATATATTCATATTTGTATTTGACATGAATATTTGGTGGCTATGCACTATGGGCAGTTTGACCCATTTTTGTGACCAAAATTAATAACAACTAAACTGAAAAGATTTTTGAAAAAAAAAAAAAAATGTTGTGCTTATGTAGAGATAAGCTATGAGAATGTCTAAATTAATTGAATTTAATTCAGATTCAAAAATGTCGCCTAATCCTGTCTCCGAGCTATGTTCGCATTCGCCAATACTGGCATTCAACTCCACAGATACTTCTGAAACACACAGCATATCAAGAACCCTTTGTGGCAGTTGCGCGCGTCTCCTCTGCTGCATTCGACTATTTAAGCATATTGCCTTACCAGCCAGTACAATTTCCTTGAATGAATCAATACGTTGTGAACGGTCGCCGTCATTGGGAGCCAAGGCTATTTGATTTGTATCATTTTGGCGGTATTGTGGCAAAAAGCTTGAAATTTTTGGGTATTCAATGGGAATTGACAGCAAATAGTAATCAGAATAATTTTAAGGGAATATATCAGCTCCATATATCAGCTCCAATATCAACTATTTCCGGAAAGATGGCATGGTCTGCAAAGGCTCTACTTGCTGTATTGCCATCATTGGTGTTTCCAAATCCACCAGTTTTGGGTTGGTCAACTTTAAGGCTCATTGTTGTACAAGTGTTTTTTTTTTCAGAAAGAGTCTTGCGATCGTCATCAGTTCGAATTTGCCATTTTTTAATACCGCACTTGTATCCAGCATGCAAAACGAATTCAAAGAATCGTATCCAACAGTACAAAGGACTTATCCGTACTTTAGGGTATCTATTTTTATGGGACGACAAAATCTTATATACTGAGGTGTGAGGTTATTCCAAAGTGGTCTACCGACCGAATCCACAAGTCTTAAAGGAGTCATCGTTGTTGCAAACAAGGAATAATCGGAATCATCGGATGTGGATGCTTCCTGAAATGTTTGCTTATAAGATGAATGCCCAGTGCTGCCATCAAATCCACAGCTAACAATCAGATCAGGCTTTGCAAAATTAATATTTTCTATCATTAATGAGACTATAACTTCCTTCTGCAATGCAACAATTCTACTTGCAGTATGCGTTAACAATGATTGAAGGGAAACATTTGCCTGCCTCTCATTGACGTCAATACCAACTGGTCTGCAACTTGTTTTAGAATTGGTGACCTCGTTATAAAGTGGATATATGTCAGCATTTCGAATTTTGCTTTCGCTTCTTGTATTCAAGTACTGTTCTTTTGTCAAATTGTTTTCTAACAAAAATGCGAGTGCTTCATTTGCAGTTAAGCGAATTGGCTGATTATCAATTTTCTCATCATGCAAGCTCTGGTTGGACTAGCAATTGCCTATCTGAGAACCACTGCCATATCTGCTTTATGTTGAACTCGAGCCGATATCGAAGCTGCACGAAGTAGCAATTCCGTTTCATTATCTACTTCTGCTACTTCCTTTGCTTCTATTCTTTGTGCGTTCGGATTTATCCACAAACTTTATTTTTGGATGCCCTACTAAGCATTTGGAAGGGGTAATCTTAGTTGCCAAAATAAAATCAATTCTTAGCCACTGAGCGTTTTGTTTTTGGAAGACCTCTATCTTTCTGTGGGACTTGTTCTCTCTCTCTCAACCAAATTTTTACAGAAAGTTCGGACTCTCTCTTTCAGAAAACCCAAAAAATCGCAACATGAAATTAATGAAATAAATTCAAAATTTTCCATTTAACATGTCTCTGATATTCAAAACACGGCCAAATACGGCCAACATGAAAAAAAAAATGTAATGTGAGGTTAAGTCACAATGATGAGTTTTTCGTATTAAATGAAAAAGTAAACTAAAATCTGTTGACTAACCTGTAGTGTGCACACCATCACTTTTATTTTCCATATTTAAATTGTATTATTATATTTTGTTTAAGGTTTTTAAAACAGATAAACAATCCACATTAAATACCACTGCAAAGGCAATAAATTTGACCACGTGGTAATCAGCTGTTACTACAACCTACATTAAGTAAAATTTATAAGTAGAGTTATTAAGTAAAATTTATACTGGCATATAAGTGAATAATGTGATTTACAAATGAAAGACTTGAAGAAGCAGTAACTATATCCATAGGTAAATTATTCACCAAAATGTTTAAAAAAATGGTAAGACCATTATTAGTCGTCCAATTCAAAATTTTAGACAAACAACGACAGATTTTATATCATCTGCAAAGATAACCGGAATACGAATAGTACGATAGAAACTGTTAACAATGTCGTTAATGTACATCATAAATAGTATAGGGCTCAGTACAGAAACCTGAGGTACACCACAAACAAAATCCACGCAGTTAAATCGAACATGATCAATTTCTACAAACTGTTGTTATACTATAACAATGTGGTCCTTGATAATACTTTCCACTACTTTGGACATAACAGGTGTGCTTATAGTTCGTAAATTTTCTAAATTACAGGATTAACCATTATTTTTGATTGGCGTTAAGCGAGCCTTCTTCCAATCAACAATAAATGAAGAAATTTGTTAAAATTGAGTTTACTAAAAACAAAACTTCATTGTATATGATTGCGAAAATCAATTTTAATAATCGCATTGGTATTTTATCAACACTACAACTATTCGACTTCGCCACCCATGTCCGTTCGAAAAAGGACTGTGATGTGAAACAAAATACTCGTATTCATTGAGAACATTAACGTTGGCTTTTAAGTCGAAACTATTAATGTCTGCAACGCCGGTATTGCGTATAATGTTCTATAACTGTTTTCGGTCTTGATTGCGAAGCAGCAAAAAGAGTCTTCTCGAAGTTTTGCCTTGCGTATCATATTCTTAGCACCGTTATGTATTAAATAACAGGCTCATTGTAATAAAATAACGTTTCATAGTAATTAAATAAAAATAAACGAAAAATGAGAACACATAAATGAAGGAATGCTAATAAAATTATAATTAATTCTTTTTTAAAAAAATTATTAAAGTAAACATTTTATATCAATCCCCCCCTTGAGTTAGGTTCAATGTAGTTCATTCGTGAAGACAAGAGAGTTCTGAAACTAAACATTTTACATCAATATGAACCTGGACTACCCTTCCCCCTTGCAACCCTTTCCATTCCCATGTCCCCTGTTTCCATTAATAGTTACCAAAATGCCCCTCTAAACTTCCCACAAAAATCCTCCCTTCTATTACGATTTTTCAAAAATAGTACTAAATTTTACAAATAGTACTAAAAATAAATTAAATTCAAATTTTACTGTTTTAGAATTATCACCTTATGCAAAGTGTATAAGTACCTTCACATTGTTGTGAAATGCAATTAATTGAAATTTTGAATCGTTAGGAAAGTTTTCGTCCTGCCAAAATCAAAGTGGAAGACTTTGATGTAAAGATTGATCGTTATAAAGTCGGGATATAGGTGAAATAGTGAATCTTCATACACTCTTGGCAAAGTAGATCCATGCAAACTTTGAAAATTTACAATACATACAAAAAAGAAATACCATTTTCGGAATGATTTTGCTACAACAGGGTGACTCAGAACTTCATATATAAAAAAAAAAAAAATCAGATTCTAAAAAAAGAATCTACTCTTTCAGTGATTTACAAATTTCATAAAATTTGATTTTTAAATGTCAAAAAATTCCTTTCGTTCTATTGAGTGTTGTTATATTTAGTGTTACTGGCATGTCATGTATGAATGTCATGTCTTATTCAAATTTTATTAGTGCGAGAGAGATGGGATGATACATTGCTAGGATTTGTATTTTATTTTTGAATTATTTCTGTTTTGTATTATGTGATTTAAATCTCGAAACAAAACTGATTCTTTACTTCGGTGCCTTCACACAACTGATTCGTTAATTTATAAAATCAGACCGAAAATCAATTGCACGAGTATCCCTTCTGAAGTAAAACATTAACTTCGGTTGAATCGAAGTTCTCATACCATGCACACGAAATTTGTAAAAGCGAATCATGGGTGGTGCGTTTGTTTATTTTTTCTACAAAATCATTATTTGATGGAAAAATTTCCTAAAACTTTAATGAAGCAAAAAATTTCAGAAATTCTGAACCTAATTTGTAATAGGTCATTGCTATTTCTTCTCTTTTCTGTTAATTTTGAACCACACTAGGCGCATACTTCTACTGTGCAATTTATTGACTGTTCCCAAAATGAAATCGCATTCGATATATGTATATTCTCGCTTTTAGAAGCACAAGGAAAAGTCAACGTGTGGTCGCAATATCATTCGCCTTTGTAGCAACTACTTCTATTCTGTTTACGTAAATACATTTTATTCTTGAGTCTCAGGCAAACACTTCATCAGACTTATAATAGCTTTCCAATACTACGTCTGAAGAGTATATCCAGAACTAAGCATGCTTACCGGCAGCACAAATTCAACGAAGCATACGACTGAACACATAAATGGAAGGACATGCACGCAAACACACACACACACAGCCTTTATATGCATATGGGTACACCTTCATGTACAATAAATAGACAGTCTAAATGTGCAAGCTACCGATCGACCGTGCAACCGACTAAGTGGAGCGGAGAATGCCTGCCTTGAGTCAGTGTCAGAGTGTCAAGCAGTTTGATGCACTAATCGATATTTATATTTGCAAACGAATCGAAACCAAAGTTTGCAGTAAGGCGAACGCGTTCGGCGTTGCATAAATTTGCATGCCGATGCACAGAATACACAGAAAAAAAGGGGCGCCGATTCTATACGCTCACAAAGAATAAAAAATAAAAATATAAAATTACTTTCGAATACAAAAAACATTTCGATATTTTTAGCCATAAATGTTGCTCAACAGATTTTCTATACGGCTTTGGGATTCGTCCATTTGACCATCGTCATTGACGACGTCGTCTCCGTAACATCCGTTTCCGCTTGCATAATATTGTATGCAAAAAGTTGAACATAAGCGGTGGCCATATATGTGTGTGTTTGTGTGGGTGTGTGAGTGTGTGTGTGTGTAAGAGTAGCTATTACTACAGCTATTTGTACCTGCATATCTCTTTCTCTGTACATAGGTGGAAGCTAGTTAAAGTTCGGTACGTTGGATTTAAAAAGAAATATAATCGTAATAAGCTGAACGTATTCTTAATTATTTTAATTTTTTTATCCTGTACCCAAGGGACAAGGGAATGTGAATAGGCAGAAAGAGGCGTGGTAGAACCCATAAGGTATGTATATATATATATATATATATATATATATATATATATATATATATATATATATATATATATATATATATATATATATATCCTTGATCAGCATCAGAACCTAAACGATAAGAGCTAGAGACACTACACTCGAATATTTAGATTCTAATTATCCATTTGCTGATCAAGTTTACTAAATTTTGTGCCATACCCACTACACTCACAACGCTCACATCGCCCACAATACGACTTTTTGACTCGTATATGCCTAAATTATAGCACACTACCAAAACTCTCATGTGAAAAAGCATTGAAGTGTCAAAACTATGCGCACATGTGTGTGTTATTCTTTAATTTTTGCGTGCAAGTCTTATTCGCACGCTCGTGTGCACAGTTTTTGTTTCGTTCGTAAGCTGCATATTTGTATTCTTTTTATGATTTGCACATGAGTGTGCCATTTGTGCTGCGCATTTTTGAAGATGGCACACAATATATTTTTTCTATTGAAAAATGGAAAATATGCACGGCTCCCACTTCTTTTATCTTCTTGGATGGTAGGCAAAGCTTTGTGAATGTGACTGATAATTTAAAGACCGCGTTTATTCCCAGCGAAATATGAAAGCTTTATACGAATAGGACACCGTCAAGCAATGAAGTGATGGAATAGAAACAACTCCCAACAAGACTTGGGTATATTCTAACGACTAAGTGTCACTAATGTTCGTCTGCTGACACATGCCAACAGATTAGCATAAGATTAGCTTTTAAAAATATTCTTTGGTGGAGGGAACTGGTATCGAACCATGACATATGCGAAAGGCGCTGAAAAGCGTCATCGTCTTAAATACCTAAGCTAACCATGTTGCTGAATCACAACCCATTACTTTTCCGATTTGCTTTCGGTGCGGAAAAATTGGAGCAGCTGAGAGAGTAAATTTCATTTTCTTCTCAGGTATTTGTTTCATCTCAAATTTTCTACTTACTCCGAATCAAAAATAACTCATTTGACATTCAGAGACTTTTGTGCTCGACTTGAGTACAGATTGCTGTTTTTAATGCACAGACATGTTAATATGTATAGTAGAAAATACAAAAAAAAAAAAAAATAGCTTTATGATGGCAAAAAAATGATTTTCAGTGAGTAATAGTAGTAATTTTACTTGTCCTTCGTTGTTCTTAGGTGAGCTGACCTAGTCAGTTTTGAGAAATTTAATATACATTTAAATAAAAGCATATACAATTTGTAAAATGTACTAAAAATTAAAATCCGGAAACGCAATTAGACTTTCTCATACTCAAAAGCATAGTTTTACCTTATGATATGATGAGTTTACATGTGCAATTAACAATTTCACCTAGCAAGAGCCTACTGATTTCAAACGGACTGAAAGAAATTTCTGTGACACCTACGGTTTTTACTTGGATCGGAATTGGGATGAAAAAGATTTCTGTGACATCTCTGAATTTGTTTAATTTTCACATCCAAAAGACAAATCAGCATACTCATTCTTCGCTGCGGAGCTTTTTCAGTTGTGCAATTTTCTACGATTTTCGGTCCCTGGAATATAAGCGATAAATAGCCGCAAGCCGTGGCAACTATAAATTACCTTATACGGTGAGCTGCGTATAATTCAGAAAAGTTTAAATATCTAGTTTTGAAGGATTTATCTCTTATACTAGTTTCAAAGATGTCGTCGTTCATATAAAGGTAAAAATTGATATAACTATACCTTTTCATGCTGATCAACAATATAAACGTTTATAGGGTCTACCACAGCTCCTTTTGGCTATTAGGTACATTTTTACAAAAGTGATGTACAATTTTACCATTTGGTTACTGGTTACATAAAATCCGTAAGTCACTTTTTCTACAATCTCTCAAGAGAACTTCTAGCCGTTAATCTCTATAACCAATGGTTAAAATTTTGGTTAGCCTCCTGATATGTTCCAATGTATGTGTTTCGAGGAGTACAACTTGTCTAAAATATGCAAAAACACACACACTCACATTCGTACATGCCATCGACCATCTATGCATTTGAATTTTTTTTTTTGTTTGGTTTTTTTTTTTTTTTGGTGAATTGCATCCATGATAAATTGAAGACTTTCTGTTCGTTTTTTTCCCTTCGTAGCACAGCAAACAAGCAAAGGAGACTCGTACTGAAATAATTTATGACTGCCAAATGATTTGCGTATGTTTTGCCATCATTTTGCGGCTGCTGAACATTTGCAATCCTTGCTGCATTGAATCCTTGCCGACTCCATGTTTTTCTTGCCTTTCCTTTCCTTCCGTTTATCGTGCGTTTTATTTTTGCATAAAGCAAATATAAACACACGGGCGAAGTAAAAATGCCGCAAATGTTATCCTCCGACGCCAAGCAACAGCCGCTGCAGAGCCATGTGGAAAACTGGTCGAAAAGAGCGCCAGTTCTTCTCTTTCAAAACGAGTAAAAAGCTTTGCGCGAAAGAAAAGCTCGCAGCATTTATTGTCCTTAAAATGCGCAACTGAAATCTAATCAAACAGTTGCTGTTCTGTTTTGAACTCGCAAACTCTAAAGCGCGCAAAATAAATCGAAAATTTCGTATCTGATTCGATCCGATGCAATTCAAAATTGAAATAACGCAAATTGGAAAAAATAATCTTTGTAAAAATAATTTTGAATAGATTTTTCGGTATTTGCCGCCAAATTTTGTTGAACTATTTAAAAGTGAAGTGAAACGATTTCGAATAGATGAATTAAATAAATAAACAAATAATTATTTATACTTGTATACGAAAAAAAATTTACGATATAAAAATTAAATATGTATCAAAATAAATTGTGTGTTCTTAAGTTATTTGTTTAATAATAAACATATTTATTCAATAAAAAAAAACTGTAGCTTGGAAACTACTTAAAAAGAAAATAAATATCGTATAATCTATTGTATTTAAAACATATTTAGGTAAGTGGTCTCAGATAAGATAAAATTTGTTCCAGATATTAATGTGCGTCAATCATGAAAGTATTTAAATGTGTTCAGTTCGAAAAAAAAAAACAAAACAAATTATCTCTGGATTATTTACATTAAAACTTAATTAGTACAAATTAATGCATTAACTTATTCTATTAAATATTTCCACATCAATTAGATTAGGATGCTTC